>CADEHL010000877.1:939112-1024112 GCA_902827135.1 Harpagifer antarcticus | reverse complement strand
TGCCTGCAGTTTTCAAATCACAATGGAGACTCATCACGGAGGTGATGAGTCCGCCCACCGTGCACTTTGGATCGGCCTTGGCTCAAATGACACCATGGAGGAATGTAACGGGAGTTGACAGGGGACTCACGAGTGCCTATATTTCACCCGGTTTCTACCGGGGACATTGCCCGTCCCCCCACGGCCTGTGTCCAGCCCCCCCCCACTCATCCATATATTAACAGATTTTGACAATTTTTGATGCATTTTTCTCCTCTCCTCTCACTGATCGTTAATAACGCGTTAACACAACAAAAAATTAACGCCACTAATTATTTTAACGCGATTAACGCATGTGTTTTTTTTTTCCTCGGCTGCCCCGTAGTTTCAGAGCACATCGAGTTTAAAATACCATCTACAAGCTGATGCTGACAGCCCCGCTCCTGCCGCCCGCTTGTGGCAGACCACACTTCCACGCTCACCGGCAGGCACCGACTGGCCATCGGGAGGACTGGGAGGGTGTGTGTATGTGTGGCCCGAGCGAGCGAGAGAGAGACCTTACGTGCATTGTTGTTGTTAGTATCGGATATAAGGAGCTGTTTAAATGAAAACATAGGAGCGACATTTCGCCACAACTGCGCCGAGCACTTGACGTTATGCAGGAAGCCAGACAGAGGGACATTGTACGAAAAGTCAGCACTCTCAGCACGGATAGTGCGCAACATGATTGCAGCTTCCAGGCAGCTCCCGTTCCAGCATATGCCTTGAGTTGCACATAGCTCCAACGATCCATCACACACACACCCACACGCGCATGCATGTGCACACACACACACACACACACACACACATACACACACACACACACTGTATTGTATTATTGTATGATAGGTTCCAGGTTGAATTGAGGCGAATATTTGTAATGTTCAGAGGTTGTTGTGTTTAATATTCATGAGAATATTTGTCATTGTTCAAATGATAATAAACACACATATAAAGCATATTTGTCCACTCATATGTTGATAAGAGTATTAAAAACTTGAAAAATATTCCTCTAAGGTACATTTAGAACAGATAAAAAATATGCGATTAATTTGCAATTAATCGCGATTAACTATTTTAATCGACTGACAGCCCTAATATATATATATATATAGTGTCAGTACGATTTTATTTTGTATTTGCGTGCATTTCCTGTTCGGAAAGTGGCGCTGCGGCTGTACTGATAGTAACAACAATACAAGGTGTCCGTATATATCTATATATATATAGATACTAGGGCTGTGCATCTTCACTGGTCTCACGATTCGATTCGATTACGATTATCGTGTCAACGATTCGATTCAATTCGATATCCCGATGCATTCCGATGCATCACGATTCATACCAATGCGTTGCATCCTCAATTTTCTATATTACTGCACATGGCTTATTTTTCATCAATGCATACATGCAGTAAATACATATGAACTCTCTTTTTATTATTTAGAAAGTGCTTCAGAAATCAATAACATAAATATCTTGACATTAATTTATAAACCAAAATAAATGAATTGTATAGGTCTAGCCTCCCTATATCTGTGTGTGAAGTTGTTCCATCCTCAAAAACAAAAAAATAATGCTTCTGCAGTCTAGCTGCAGCTTCTAGTAACGGTCTTCCGTTAAAAAAAGGACACTGAATGTGGCATCACACACACACACACACACACACACACACACACACACACACACACACACACACACACACACACACACACACACACACACACACACACACACACACACACAGGACTTGAGTCTGAACACAGCAGACAACAGGAGTATTTACAATAGCATATAGCCTACAAACAAAAATACTGCATGTGGGTGCACACTTACATGATCTGTCTTACTGTTACATAAATCCCATGAATGTATGAGATTAAATTAGCTTCATTATATCTCAGTGATTAAGTGAATAATAAAGTTTATATCGGGTCACTGTCAGCCTGTCACTCATTATTTTCAGGGAGGGGGCGGGGTTTGGAGGAAAGGAGAGGAGACGGTGATCGCGGAAGCTTTTTTCCACCTGCCTTCACAAACTTTACACACGTATATATCGTCTGAAAATTGCTAGAGGACATTCATACCTTGCAATCCAAGACTTAATTAAACCACCAAAAACCTGACATGATTGTAACGCGATTATTTTTGAAAAACATAAATCCCTGAGCCGCAGCGACACGGAGTGATTCAGAGCGGGTCCTTCTGCTGTTGGTTCTGGACTGGTGGTGTTGTGTTGGTGGATAAAGCAGACTGCTCCGTGTTTGGTGTTGCTGTGCCGCTGTCACGTCTGTTCCCTGATCTCTGCGTCACTGACCGATTTGATATTAAAGTGACAGAAAAAAAAAACGTTATAGTAAAGCCGCGGCCGGAAAATCAGGAAGCAACGTTACTACGCTATAACCGATTATCTTCCGTCACTGCATCGATACCGAATCGTCCACGTCCGCATCGCAATGCATCGTAGAAACGATTATTTTCAACACCCCTAATAGATACATACATATGTATATAATAAGTGTCACGATCCGTCACGATCTGATTTTATTTTGTATTTGCGTGCATTTCCTGTTTGGAAAGTGGCACTGTACTGATAGTGGTGATTTTATTTTGGAATTCTTAGCGTGCACTTCCTGTTCTGAGAGTGGAGGTCTGCACCGGAACTGTCCAGAGAGTGGAGGTCTGCAGGCAGACCCCTCTCGACGTGACAGGGACCTGATGTGGTGCGGGTGTGTGAGGCATCGGAGAGTATTAGGGTATTCGTTATTCTTGCGTCCAGGAGAGAAGCTTGGATAAATGAGACCAATGGAGTCTCTGGCATAAGGTTCAAATGGGTACTTTAATTCAAATGGCACGGTAATGTGACAGGCAGAAGATGGTTCAGAGAGAGAGAGAGAGGAGCTGCAGCTCCCTCTCGCAGTCGCGGCCGTGGAGAAGAGGCTCCACAAAGCTCTGTCACTTGACTATCTCATTTGGCTCCTCCTCTTCAGTGGCTGCTGTGGTGACGTAGGCGGTCCTCCCTCCTCCGATCTTCAATGTCCGTTGTTGCGCATAACGGCCCCTACACACGGCGGCTTGCATTGTCGCTTGCTGGCGGGGGGGGCTGAAACTCGACCAACAACCAATCACATGAATCTCCCGCCCCAGACACACAAGCACGCGGTTTGTTTGGCTAGAGCTTGTACTGGCATATGATTCGATTGGCTGACGCCTCCGTCGAAGTGTCAAAAGTAGAACATTGCTCTACTTTTGCAGCGAGCACCACGAGAAAAGCTACGCTTTGCTCCCACAATACAGTTTGGCGAGGCGTGACGTCACCCCATTCAAAGTGAATGGGCAGAAGCGTTGAAGCGGCAATGCACGCCGCCGTGTGTAAGAGCCGTAACAGAGGATTCAGACACCGTACACTCAGCTAAACACGCCTTTTCTCCTCATATTCTCTTTCATGACTTTTCATTTATTGCATTTTAACAGCTGTAATCAATACTTTAATAATACTGGAAATACTTTACGCCAGTTATCATTTACGGTAGCCCCTGAAGTCGTCATATGCTACCCACGTCCGTAAACAAAACGTATTACAATAAACTGTACCTTCATTTAATATTCAGCAATAATAATATCTCAACGTCTATAGATGTAGTGTTAAAATCAGTAGGTTTCGGTGTGCAACACTCCGTGTCATTTCACTTCTATATTCACCTTTATAGGAAAAGGAATATTAGCCAGATACTAAATGCTAACCGGAGATGGAGGATTTTCAGAATAAAAGCTTGGCATTAAGATTTTGCGAGAACTTCTGGTTCTTTCAGAATAAAACAGCTTTTATGCTGACGGTATGTTTTAAACCAAATTATGCCATAAAACATTGATTTTAATTTCTAACAAGAGCAAACAGTGGACAGTTAAACACGGAGAGACGTGGGCATTTCAGACGGCACACACGCTCGTGAAAAGGATCGACTGTCGGACGAAGGAGCCGTCGGATCGAACGCTGTTAACAAGATCACCAAGCGCATCAGCAATCCAGCACTGCCTTCTCAACCAGGAAGAGCGTCCTGGTAACTGGAGGTAGAGATGGGTGAGTCGTGATTCATCCGGATCATTAAGCCGGATCCTAGTCCACCTGGGAGTGACGAGTCTTCCCTCTCCATTAACCTGAGTCCTTTGAGTCTGTAATTCCCTTGAAGCACAGGCAGACACAAGTGGCTTTCTCATTACGGGTTTATTCCTCTTCGAATCCACCGTGAAAACTACACAAACAAACAGTATAAATGACAAATACAGTATCGTGTTAGACACACACTAACATGCACAGCATGTGAGATAACTAGCAAAGTAATAAACGTAAAAGTAATACAAACACAACAACATACCTCTTTGGCTGCATGCTCTGAAAACAGAGGGAAGTATTCTTCAGTCCTTACAACTTATATATATATATATATATATATATATATATATATATATATGTATGAATACACTTAATTAACTGAGATGTATCCGTGCATCTTACTCGGCTTGTTTGAGAAGCGTTGCGGCTCGCCTCAAAAGTAGACGTGAATAGCCGATCGCAGCCGGGGGAGGTCTCAAAAAGCTCGCCTGAAGTCGGACAGCTCGGAGACGGCTTCGTCTTCTTCTTCTCTCGGTTTTTTGGCGGATTGCAAACAACTTTAAGGTGCATACCGCCACCTCCGGAGTCGGCTTGACTCGGTTTGCATTTTTACAGAATGCACACATGTGTTTAATCGTTAATGTCAGATATGTACTAAGTAAATACATTATTATTGCACATATTACAGGCACTGAGACAACGAAATGCAGTTTAGCTTCTAACCAGGTGCAACACGCAGTAAAGTGAAAAGTAATGTACACAATAGACAGAATAAAATATAGAATGAATTGAATGATGAATAAAAATGAGGGGTATGAATACACTAGATATCAGCCTGTGAGCAGTATGAACAGTGTGTATGAATATGCTAACATATATAAAGTATGAAAACGGTAAGCAGTGCAAGTATAGTATAAAAATACTATACTTGCACTCGCCACGCCTCGCTCTCAAGGCTGCTAGCGTCGTTGTCCCGCGAGATTTCAACATCTCATGTAGGCGAGCCTCCAGAGCAAGTCGACAAAAATGACTAACCATCATGCAACGCACTAGCAAGACATTGATCGCAACTGCGCAGGTCTCGCTTGTCTCAAACAAGCCTACTTTCAGTTTCTTGTCTCGTTCTCGCTCTCTAACTCACGCGAGAACAGCATAACGAGACGTGAGCTTGGACTTCAAAATAAAAGACAAAATATTGCACGCGTGAAATATTACCACAAATCATAATTATTACACTTAGAAAATACACAGTACAGTTAAATTTTGAACATGTAAAGGCTGCACTTACACTCCCACCAAATGAGATTTCACACAAAATGTTTGTACAAAGTAAACACTTTACCCTTTGACATAGACATTACCTGTAGATAACAACTTAACATGGAATCACAGGCAACCAGTGGCGGAGGTGGGGGGTGGCTGGGAGTGGCCGTGGCCACTCCCAGCGGAATCCTGGACACCCTATTGGCCACACCAAACACCCTCAACCACACCCACATCACAGCTGTCCGTAGCTGCTGTCACTAGTTTACCCTGTAGCTGGGCCGGCCCGTCAATGCCGTCAATGCCGTCATTAGTTTCCCCCGTGCGGAACCATTCCTGTAATATACCAGAGCACTGCCGGAACACTTTCGCTGCATCGCATCCGACCTGCACACTGCGCAGTGTGAGCACCTCACTGCTCCAGGACAACGAGTGCCGTTCTCAAGGCGCGCATGCCATTTTCGGCTGGAAAGTTAACCACAGGTAAACTATAATATTAATATCAGAGGCCAGATTGCTTTGTGACTGGTTTTGTAACATTGATTATCCCACCCTTAACTGTATATATTAAGCAAAGTATGAGCTAACGTTTTTATGCATTGTACAAATTCTTAGGTGACGTTATTTATTTGCCATTAGTAAAGTTCAGTAAGTAGCATGTAGCATGAGATGGCACAAAAACGTGTCATATCAATTTAAGTCAAATTAGCTTTTGAATATTTTTTTTATCAACGAAAGTGACTAGCATCCTAGTAGGGGCTTGTTTTTAAAGTTAGATAAAGTAGTAAACAAATGACAAGCTCTGCTAAAGGATACAGTTATTTACCATTAGTAGTAAGTAGCTTACTCATGTAGCATGTAGCATGAGATGGTACACAAGCGTGTCTTATCAACTAAACTCACATTAGCCTTTTAATATTTTTTGAATCTCTGTTAAAGGATACTGTTATTTGCTGTGAATTTAACCTATTGCTTTAACTCGATTATAATAGCTAAATAATCAAAATATTATTTACTTTTTTAGACATGGCTTGATAAATTGAGCATGCAACTGCATAAACGCATTTATTGAGTCACCTTTGCTAGTGCTAGGACTTGTTATAATGATGGTGGTAAGATTGAAATATTCTGCATTTTGCGTATTGAGTCAGAAAATCATAATGAAGAGAAAGAGAGCAGACATAGCATCCTTCTTCAATAAGAAGAAACCAGCTGAGGCACAGGAGAATGAAAGACAGGGTCAGATGGAGAAAGGACAGAGAGAGCGAGGGAGAGGAGTCGCCAGTGAGACCTGGCCCAAGTGGACCTCCAGGTATACAGACTCTCCCTCATACACCTGGCTACAGTGTTACCTTCATTGATATTGTCCACTAGTGTGTTCTATCTATTCACATCATGTTGAAAATGCATTTTAAAAGCTTTAAGTAAATAGTTTCACAACCTTAAAGTCTGACACATATTCTTTTGTAGTTGTTTTTGCAAAGACCCCAACTCAAATACTGTAGAATTGTCATTATATAACCTGTTGGAAAATGATTTAATCACCTTAAAATCTGATGCTTTTTACTTTTAGATGTTTCCAAAAGACCTGTACAAGCACCGCATACAGATTCAGAGAGCGAGAGAGATGAGCCCCCACGTACCAGTGGCCCAAGTGGACCTCCAGGTATACAGACTCTTTCACAAATACTGAATATTTGAATTGTACTTTAGTTTTGTCCAATCTGATACAATGGCAATGTTTTAATGCAGCCTGATAATTAATGGATAGGTCTGATAAAGTTGCTTTTTTTTTTTAAACAGACATTTCCAAATCAAGAGCCGATCAACCAGTCCAGCCACACCCGAAACTCTTTCCCAGGACACTCCAGGGCGACAGACGAAGACACTTTCAAGCCTCGTGGTACAATGTTCACTCATGGCTAGAGTATTCTCAGATCCAGGACTCTGCACACTGTTTTGCATGCAGGCATTTTGGCCTCCCAAACACAGATTCAGTGTTTACTTCAGCCTTGGGATTTAAGAACTGGAAAAAGGCAACATTCAGAGATGGAGGGTTGACTAAACATGTAAAGGGAGAGGCTCACACAAATGCAATGGTGGCTTGGAAGGAATATGAGAGAGGAGACAAAGTGAATGCATCTTTAATGAGTACCCTGACTAAAGAACATAGTAAGCAGATACAAGAAAATCGTACTTATATAAAAAGTGTAGCGGAAGTTTTACTGTTAACAGCAACCCAAAACATTTCACAAAGGGGTCATAGGGAGACAAGAGATGCAGACAACAGGGGAAACTTCTTGGCTATATTAGATGTGATTGCTAACCATGACACAGTTATCAAAAATAAACTCACAGGGCCTCGCAATGCAAAATACACTAGCCACCAAATTCAGAATGAGATTTTGGATACATTAGCTGAAATGGTATGCTCCTCCATCATTAACGAGGTCAAGGAAAGTGAGGTATTTTCCCTAATGGCAGATGAAACTAAAGATACAAAAAAAAAGGAACAGATCTCTTTAGTGCTGAGATATTATTATAAAGGAGCTGTAAAAGAGAGCTTCTTGCACTTTGAGCCTGCAGACCGCCTTGATGCTGCAGGACTGACAGAAAAAATAATCCAGGTCCTTGAGAGATATGGCCTGGAGTACAAAAGTAACCTGGTTGGGCAAGCATACGACGGTGCTTCTGTCATGAGTGGCAAGCGCTCCAGCGTTCAAACTCGAATTAAGGAGGTAGCAAAGCAGGCGTTTTATGTCCATTGTAATGCACATAGCCTTAATCTGGTTCTAGTTGACACAGTTAAAGCAGTCCCACAAGCTGAATGCTTTTTTGCGTTTTTGCAAAGACTTTATGTCTTTATGTCTGGCTCTTATGTTCACACGAGGTGGCTTAACATTCAGAAAGAAATGTATGCCGGAGCTCCGAAAGAGCTTCAACGGTTGAGTGAAACAAGGTGGGCTTGCCGGCATATAGCTTGCCGTACTGTCTTAGATAGACTACCTGCTATTATTCATGTCCTTGAGGAAATAGCTGCAGAACACAGCGGAGATAGAAGTGTTGATGCACGTGGCCTGCTCGCTCAAATTGACCTGCAGTTTATTGGCCTTTTAGTGACATGCACTAAAGTTTTTGGAGATGCAAGATATCTCTCTGACCTTCTACAGTCTCCCACTCTTGATTTGTGTTCAGCTGTGGATCTAGTTGAAGCCCTCGTGAAACGTTTTCAAGACTACAGGGATGAAACCTACTCTGAAGGACTCTGGAAAGAAGTCTTAAATACAAGTGCAAAATGCAATGTTGAGACGGACCCTATTCCAAAAAGAAAGACGAAACAGCAGAATGCTAAACCAAGGACACTTTTCGTGCCAGAATATTCTACCCTGTGCTTGATAACATGCTCGGTGAGCTAAATAGACGATTCTCAAAACCAAATTGTGAAATAATGATGGGGATCCAAGCCTTGAATCCTTCAAGCGTTACATTTTGCGAAGAGCAGGCTCTATTTGCATTTACTTCTATTTATGAATGCAACATAGATGACCTCGGACATGAGGTACACCAAATGAAAAGAATCCTAGAGAGGAAAGTAACATCTGGCATGCAGAAGCCCTCTAGCATAGTAGAGCTCACAAAAATCATTGAACCCTTTAAAGAGGTATTCCATGAGCTCCTCCGCTTGTGCAAAATTGCCATTGCCATACCTGTGAGTACTGCTTCCTGTGAACGCAGCTTTTCTACCCTCAAGCTGGTAAAGACATACTTGAGATCTACCATGGATGATGATAGACTGAGCAATCTGTGGGTTTTAAGTGTGGAGTCCAGACGAGCAAAGTCCCTGGACTTAGAGGAATTTGTGAATCGCTTTGCTGCAAACCACAACAATCGCAGAATACAGCTGTTGTAAGCTGAATGTGAGGAGAAGGAGCAGTGGCTGTTCAGGTGTCACAAAATGACCACTGATTCAACTCTCAAGTCTCTGGTCTGTCTCCATGGATATATTAATTTAAGTGAAACAACAAGTGAATCACATCCAGGGTATTCGACTATTTCTATAAATGTCTTATATATATATATATATATATATATATATGTTTTCTTCAGGGTTGTGTCTTCCTGGTCGTATGTACTTATTGTAAGTCGCTTTGGCTAAAAGCGTCAGCTAAATGCAATGTAATGTAATATGTCAAATGTAAATTAAATGCCTTAATTGTTAATGTTAGACCCTCTTGCACTTAATGTTCATGAAAAAGTAAGATGTACTGTATGTCTTAACCAATAATTTAATTTAAAAAACTTGTTTAAATGATGTGTCTCTGTCACTGAGAGAATGAGCTCATAGTGCTGCTGATCACCATAAGCTAAACAGTCTGTATATTGCTCTACATTTGTATAATGTAAGCTTTGTTGTTACTTTGCCTGCGAGAAGAAGAAAAAAATAGTTAGATATACTGAATATTATTTGATCTATTCCACCACTTAATCCCAAATAATGTAGAGGTGTGTTGTAGGTGCCTTAAATAGGCCCTTATTTGATAGTGAGATGTATTTTTATGTTCATAATAGTGATTTCAATGCCACCCCAAAATGATCACTGGTCCCATCCTGGCCACCCCACTGAACATTTCCTGCCTCCGCCACTGCAGGCAACACATTAAACACCTTATTCTGCCTCAAGCAGAGTAACAACCTTGTGTACAGGTCTTTCAAGGAACACAGTTCTAATTGTGGTTTTTTTCAAATGTGGTTTGGCTAATCAGTAATCTAAGTTTTCTGACCCTACTATCTGACCCTGGAAAGACTTCTGTGATTTTTTAGTCATCTT
The DNA here is from genome assembly GCA_902827135.1 of Harpagifer antarcticus. NCBI lineage: Eukaryota > Metazoa > Chordata > Actinopteri > Perciformes > Harpagiferidae > Harpagifer > Harpagifer antarcticus. The sequence continues at coordinate 1,013,886 of CADEHL010000877.1, read as the reverse complement.
TCAAGACAATTTAGGCGGTGTACTGCACGTCTTGTTGTCAGGTAACTTTGGTCTTTCGCCTTTGAATGGTTGTACATTCATTGGTTCTTTGTTTCACACCTTGGTGTTCTTTGGCACGTCGCTTCAGTCTTCCAACTGCTCTTGACCAATCAGAGAATTTCTGTAAGCGATCCAATAATGACCTGTCTTCTTTTGCCTTTGTGTTGCACACAATAGCCTTGCGAAGTTCAGGATCATCCTCATTGATTTCTCCCACCTTGCATTCTCTTACAGGTAGGTCCTTTTGCCAAAGAAACTTTGGTCCTGTTTGAAGTCTTCAGTCGCTCTGCAGTTGAACCTCGAGAGGCATGATCTGCTGGATTGTCTTTAACTTTGTTTCGGCTCACATAGTGTACTTCAGTTTTGAGACTGAGAGAAGGTTCTACACCTGGTGTCTCTTGTCTTACTACTAAGCGATGGATAATGCCAATGGCATCTCCATAATCTAGACAGGGATTCATGTTTCCAACAATACTACATCCAAGGTCTGTTCGTTGTGCGTAAGGTTGATTTTCTTTTCCAGACACAACTTCTCTTGGAAGTAAAGCTTGTGAGCAGTTGTACCCTATGAGCAGACCCACTTCACAGTCTTGCAGAGGTGCAATCTCTCCTTGGAGGTGCTCTAGATGAGACCAAGCTTTTGCAGTTTCATCTGTTGGTATGTGAGTTCTGTTGGCTGGAATGAAGTCACGTGTATAGACTGGTGGTAAGGGAATCTTTTTACCGGAGTAATAGCCTCTGACTTGTAGGTTGTTCACTCTTTGAGTGCTTACAACTGTGGTTCTTGAGGTCATAGTAGATGGCTTGAGCTTGACTTGTTTACTTGCTTCCAAAGCCTCAACTACTTCACTTAGCACAAATGTTGTGTCACTTTGAGAATCCAACAGAGCGTATACAAGGATTTTTTCTGCTGGTTGACATGTGGATGAAAGCCAGACTGGAATTATAGCAGCTGTTTGTGTATTATCCATAGACTGTATATATAAATGGACGTAGTGTCCGTGACGTCACCCATAGGATTCTGCAGAGTTGCCGTGAAGCCCTTAGTAGGCGGAGTCGGCCACTAACGGCTCGACTGTGACGTCAGAGTCTAATCCCGCCTGCTCCAAATAAGGGCAAAGAGGCGGAGCTGAGGCGGGACCTGCTGCCTCCGAACTGGAAGTAAACAGAGCTAGCTCAGGCTAAGAAGCTAAGCTAACATGAAATACATGCATACTAAGTTACTGCTAACAGTGTAGTTCCCCTATATAAACGTTACATTCATAATCAAATGAGACAATCTGCAAGAGAATTAGCTATATTTTGTTATTCTTAATGCTTGTCATTCACACGTTGAGAAAAGACGGACTCTACTGCCCGGACCTAACGGAGCCGCAGTGGGCTAGCTCCGGGACGCCGGCTGGAACTAGCCCCCTGCGGCTCCGTTAGCTCCGGCGGCCACCACTGGGATAATTGGGTCCCCTATTAACATTTGCTCCCGTTTAGCATTATGGGCGTCATAGCCATAGACTATTAAAGTCTTACCCAAGGCTGAATCATAAACTAAAATGTATATGTATGCATAAAGGGTTACGTCCTTAGCTGGCTAATAAGTAGCAAGCTAAGCTACCAAGCACACAAACACCTGCGAACGGGGTTAACATGTATACTATTATAATTTTAGACTTCTTGGAAGTTCTGTTAATACATTCAAGCGCACAGCACAACATTTTAATTGTCTGGTATTTGTAACAATATTCCCTAAAAGGCACAATCACCACGAACACGGCTAAAGGGTCAAGTACAGTAACTACAACTAACTAACGTTGTAGCCTCTATGGTTGTAGCCTAGCAGAGTGGACACGTTGCTGTTAGCTGACAGTGAGGCATGTACATGTCCATCAAAGTGACCACGCCCTAATTTATGCAAAAGCTTTAAGGCTTAATATTAATTAAACAGATGAGTTGAGAAAAAATTCACCCCCCACACAGTAGTCATGAAGGGGGAATCTAACTATACAGAGAATATGGTTTTTTTAACCACGATGTAAACATGTTTATTTCTGCTGTAAAGTTGGGCATTTTAACATGGGGGTCTATGGAAATTGCTCCCTTCTGCAGCCTGCTCCTACTGGCCACTAGATGAACTAGGATGTTGCTTCTTGCACACTTCACATACACTCCTACTGTGGCAGCTCCTTGACTGATGGCCAGTTTCGAGACATCCAAACAGTGGCGGCTGGTGGGAAATAGGGAAATAGGGACCAAACCATACTATGGAAATAGGGACCAAACCATACTAGGGCGGTCCGGTGGGTTCCTCCCCCGAAAGACATTATTGAGAAATGACCCCTTAAATTATGACTTCTGGTGATGTTAGAGTGGGGGAGGGGGGGGGAGAAATATGAGATAATCCATAATCTTAAATGTGTTTAGCTATGAATTTTCCAAAACTGTGCAACAGTACAGTAGGCCCACACAAACTGCAGAACACTGGTGCTTTGGAAACACTCAAATGATTTAATTCCCATTTAAAATCAGGAGACTAAATACGAACATTGTGTGTGTGTGTCATACTTGCCAACCCTCTCGATTTTCGCGGGAGATTCCTGATTTCCTCCCGGGGTCATATTTCTCCCGCATTTCTCCCGATTTCTGACAAAATCAGATTTACTCACGACTGTTTCCACTCGGACTTTAATACAGCTACACCATTGTTTGGTTTCCATGGTAGCGCGTCTCTTTAGCAGCGCGCACAACTCAAAGTTTGAGAGGGTGAGGAAGATGAAAACTGAACAAGAATCGACAACTCCACCCTCTGCTCACTCCTTTCCTGTAAAATACAGGTCCAGCCCACATGCTCCATCGTGCTACAGGCATTGCCCTTACAACGACAATAAGCATGTAAATGTTAATCTACAGCTCCGGCGATCCACTAGCACCGGAGTCTCCACTTGCAGACGCAGCCATCCTCGACAACTACTGTAGCGTGACCTTGGATACGAGTCCAAACAACTCACAGATACACAGGCCAGGGCGCTGACAGGGAGCCCTCTGAGCATCAGATCTGACGACGCTGATTAGCTGAAATTATGTTTCGGCGGCATAGTTTACAGATAGCAACAGTCAGCTTGTTGGCTGCTGCTGCTCTGGCTGAGGGCTCTTTCTACCGCCCGGACGAGAGAGGGTAATGATACACGCTGTGGCTAGGCAGGAAACATGTGACTTATCAGTAACTTTAGACATCGTAAAACAATTTTAAACGAGATTTTATTGTAGATTATACATTTGACTGATACCAACTATATAATATTTACCTTGTTCATTAAAAAAAAAAAGAAAAAATGTAAATATATTTTTTTATTTATTTTTTATTATTAATGACAATCAAACATGTGGGAAGAGGGGGGGCGGCGCCCCTATGGGCCGGCCGCCACTGCATCCAAAGCATAGCTTCTGAGCTTGAATGTACTTGATTATGTCAGGAACAGCTTGCTCCATGAACTTCCTGCAATTGTGCAAGGAATGCCAATTCTTCTTACAGAGAATACATGTTAAGACGGTGTTTTTGTCTGAACTTGTGGTCAGTGTCTTTGCTGCAAAGCTTTGTTGTCTTTGAGATTTAGTGTTTTCAGCTTCGCCTTGCTTCAGTGATTGCAATGATGTGACAGGGTTACAGGCAATCGACCGGGTTCGCAGGGAGATAAAATTCGCCCCTTGCTACGAGAGATCCGGGTTCGAAACTCCTGTCAGACTCTCCATATTATATAGCAGAATTAATAAAGAAATGTTCAGAATACTACTTCAAATAATTTAAAACATTTAAGTTACAGGCAATCTTTGCTTCTTTTGTCAAAAAACTTTACCAATTGGCTGAAGGAGGGAAATTGTTTACCGTCTTCTTGGACTTCAGTAACCTTCTGATTGAATATTAAATGAAGGTACAGTTTATTTGAGTACGTTATTGTTTACAGATGTGGTTAGCATGTGACAACATCAGGAACGACCGGAAACCAAACTGCCGTGAAGTATTTCCTGTATTTTTTGGAGTATTGATTACAGCGTTTAGAATGTGTTAAATGAAAAGTCATGAAAGAGTTAAGGAAGAGAAAAGGAGTGTTTAGATATATTGAATGTACAATGTCTGTATCCTCTGATATGTGTAACAACGGACATTAAAACGTTGGAGAGCCGGCCCGCAGGGAGGAGCCAGCTGAGGATATAAAAACAACGGGACCTGAGGGGTTCGGCCTCTTTCTTCACCTGCCAGAGCCAGAGACACAGCTGTTTTTCTGTCGAACAATATTCTGTTTGTAACATAACCGCGCCTTTATTTTTAATTAAAGTACCAATTTGAAACCATCTCAGAGACTCCATTTAGTCTCCTTTTTAAGCTTCTCTCCTGGACGCGAGAATAACCAACACAGATAACAATTGGGACCAGCTGACGTGATTCTCGTTAGACCGGGAGAGACTACACAGCCGGCTGTTGCCCGGAACCGCTGGCAATCCGTTCGACACACAAAGAGCTCAAACTATTCGGTAAGAAGAAACCTGTTAAGTCAAATTCTTCGATAGTTTATGCAGGACAATCTTAGGATTGTGTGTTGGACGGCTGCTTCCGGTTCCTGAAAATAGCTGGGAAGTTAATGTTAAAACAACCAAATTTATAACAATAACACGTGGCGTTGTTTTTGTCACAAGAGTTCAAATTACTAATTTTTCTTATATTTAACCCTGCATGCTATTCGTTTGTCTGTTATTACATGTCGGCAAGAGGCTAATCGCTCCAATAAATGTTTTTTGTTACGTTTTAAGTTAACGTGAATGGTTTTAGGCCATTAAGCAGTGGGGACTGTTTGAGACAAGAACAAAGTTGAGTGAGTGTTTTAATTACAGTGTGAGGCTTTCTTTTTAAAAAAGTCCTTTTCGGGGAAAAGGCCTGAAAAGTTTGAAGCTTTCAGTGGTTGTATTTTCTGTTTTCAAACAGACATTGCGTGTGGATTACGACGAGAAATGCGACATTCGTGCGTTAGATAGACGATATTCTGCTGATTGTGTTTGGATAGCGTCTTACTTTGTCCCATTATAGCGTGTTTAAACAGAGGAGATAACCATACTGGCTCTTAAAGTCAAAACATTACGTACATGGGTTGAGGGCTATGACGTAAGGGTATGAGGCCCATTTATAATTGTACAATAAATAGAAATGTTATTTTAAACTGCAGTGTTGTTTTGTGTTGAATTTTTAGACTAAAAGATCACCCAGCCATTATTTCAACTCCGCTGTGAGAGCCACGAGGTGTTTTCAAATCCCTTTGTTCTTCAGGTCAAAGGTTGGAAAATCAGTTTCCATCTTATCTTGCCCTCATGTTGAAAATAAGCCACACGGCAGTCGCCATTTCGTGAAATGCTAATTGAAAGTACTCTGTTTGTTTTTACACACTCAGTCCCACTCACATGAAGCTAGGCACTCCTTCTTGAGAAGAACAAATCATATTTCTTTGCAGAGTTGGAACTATAAAATAGACAGGTTATCTTACCGTGGGAAGTTTGGTATTTGTAGGATTCTGGTTTTGTAAGTATTTCTGCTTACAAGTGTGTAGTGGCAACATTTTTTGAGATATTCTTGTTTGCAAATGTGTATTGGCGGTTTTTTGAATATTCTTGTTTGCAAATGTGTTTTGGCGGTTATGTGCTGTGTTGTTTAACCATATTCTCCCATTTTTAAGGAAAATAAGCTTCTTGTTAAAAAGAGGTCAGTTTTGCAACAGCTATCCCTAGTGGATTGAGCTGGAAATTACAATAGCGCACTCTGCTGGTAGTACAGAATTATTACATAGTGGAAACACTCAATAGCATTTTGAAGTTTAATTTTAAGTGTTATAAATAAACACATGCTTCATCGCCGAGATAGAATTGCAAGTGGTTTCTAATTATAAGATAAGAAACCTTACATAATACTCTTTCAAAAAAGCAAACAAATGTATTGAAGCTAACACAAGTTATGACATTTACATAATTCCAAACATTTCGGAAAGTGGAACACAGTAGATTTTCACCAGATTTCTAATTTTTATATTTCAAAGTCAAAACTATACACTGTACAATTGTTACCTTTTTTTAACAATTCTGATTTTAAAAATTTGCATAATAAAAAAAAAAAATCATTTATATTTTATAGATTGACCTTATTAAAAAAACAAAACAAATCATTTATATTTTATAGATTGACCTTATTAAAAAAAAAAAGAAGAAAATTACAGATTTAAAGTTCGGACGAACAGCAACGAAGGTGTTAGTCAGAGGATTAGTGCTTCATCTTTGATATCTTCATAAATAGTTAGAGAACATGTCACCAAACTAAGCTGGGACTAGACGCAGAGCCAGGCTCAACTGCAGATATCAAGGGAAGGATAAAAATCAGATCAGATGCTATAACAGCTCCAAATCTTAGAAGAAAGACATGGAGCCAAATGGAGAAACTGTTGGAACAATGGCAAACGAGAGGACTGTATCCAGCTGATGATCAACCTGGACCAACAAAAGCCCATAGAAGAGCAGTACTCGACTATGAGCACGAACAATGCCTACAACAGCTAACTATATGGAGAGAAGCTGAAGAAAGATTTATAAGAGTTACAAGTCTGATACTCCATCTGGAATATGCCAGCCTATTGGCAGACAGCATACATGTGGTCCAAGTAGCAGACCTGGCAGTGGGGGAAGACATAGCAGAAAAAAACAAAGAGGCTCCAGTTATCCAAACTCCGAAGCTGTATCTAAGCCTGGCCGAAGTCCCTCCTCCCTCCCCGAATGTTGGTTCTATAGGAGAAGTCTTGCAGTTGGATGGTGTCTCCACGGACAAACATCTCAAAGAATTGGAGTATGAAGTAAGACTGCTAACCAGTAAATCAAAACACCTGATAGAAGAGAACATACGATTAGAAGAAATCACAGAAGAAAGACAAACACAAAAGACAGAAATGGAAGCACTACAACTGAGACTCTTGAAGATGCAAATAGCTGAGAAAGATACCGAAGCTAATAAAAACAAGAAAGCGGCAAGGCAAATGGCAGCTACATCAGGGATGGCCATAGAACCAGAGAAGGCAGGTCAGACACCTCCAACAATTCAAGCTCAGGAAGAACCAGAGAATGCAGGGCAGACACCTCAAACAGTAAAATCTCAGATAGTGCCAGAAAATCAGAAGCAGAACCAACAACCAGGAGGTTTCCAAGGAGGCACAGGCAGAAGACGTTTACGGTTTGAGGGATGTTACCATTGCAGTCAAATGGGCCATTGGGCTAGAGATTGTCCACAACAACAAATGAAACACCCACCACATGCACCAAACAACGGCCCTCCATGCTGATACCCCGGGGGAGGTTTCCATGATGACAACGGAGGCAAGGGGTCCTCGAGATGTCAAAGACGATGAGGGGTGCCAAACATGACCCAAATGCCACTGACAGCCTGGTATCAACCACAACAATGAGGAAGCTCAGAGGGCCAGACCACCAGGTGATGCATCTTCAGCACAAGGGTATTTTGAAATCCAGCTACATTGAGCCATATCTGTCACCACAGGAGGGAGAGGTTTAATGTAAAACAAACTCGAGAGTAGCATTTGCATTTACACATAAAGCATCCACAGAATAGAACATTTAGCAGACTATTTTTGTAATTATGAGAAGGATAGAGATTACGAGTGATGTTGTTCCCCTACACAGAAAACTATTGTGTCCACACAGCTAGTGAGGTCAAGACGACGGGTTTCCACCCAAAAATATGAAGACGGAAACCTGGTACTCGCCCAAGACGGAGGATCCTTACCAAGTCCTCCTGTTTACACCGACTGCAGTTCAAGGGGCGGCGATGCACCTGACGTGGAGCTGTTGATACCTGAAAACAGAAACTCGATTCTGCTGTGGTGAAGTCTGGCTACAAAGGGAGGTGTCCGATAGGGTCGCTTGTCTCAAACCAGTGAAGAAGTCAACAAAAACCCAGCAGAACTAGAGAGTGACTGTTAGCGGGAGAACAGTGACGGAGCGACAGAAACTGGCCCAACATTTTCCAGCCAGTACATAGATAGACCCCGTCAAAGACCGGGGCTGTGTTTAAAGGGGAACTTCATTTATTGTTAGTGGAAGTGTAGTTTTTTAGTCAAACAATTATGTGATTTTATGGAGTCAGATTACAGTTTTTCTCATAAACAAAATGTTATAATCGGTCTGAAGTATCTGTTTTAAGGCAATGAGCTGCAGATTAAATAACATAACACTGATTGAGAGCTTGGATGAAGAAGTTGTAGGGTTTTTACAACAGTTTCAAGAATCAGTTTTTATTTATTCTTGAGTAACTTTACTGATTTATAAAGTAGTGCGTAAGGCAATATCTCATTTTGAGTGAGGGGCACCAGCCCTTCATGCATGTCACCCTCTGTGAGAATAGTTCGTATTTTCCCTCTAGTTTAGAGAAATATTATTTTATCATATCTTTGTTCAGCAGTAACAACCAATCCTCTAATCCTAGAATTATTGAGACGCATTAGCGACACCAGGGGTATTGTTTTTCGCAGCAACAATGATGCATAATACCAGGACAAAAGCCATTGTTGGAACCAGTAAACAACTTTTTGTGCTAATGGCAGATTTTAGTGAATGTTTTTATACCAGCAGAAAACCATACATCATACGATATTTTTTGTACGCCTTATGGGTACACGGAGAAGTTATATTTATTTAATGCAACGTTATGGGTTTTACATGTCCTGTTCAGAATAGGGTAATCATTGCAATATTAATTGAGCATGTTATGCTCAAAGGAGGGAGTGTCATGATTATACAGACATGTTGATTTCAGTGACGTTGTAGTTAATAAATAATAACATGTAGTTAATAATAGGTCTCATAACGACAAAAGGTATGCCGAAGCTTGGGCCTCCTCCAAGGAGGGAGTGGTCCAGTTTTAGATGTTAGACGAATAGAAGTGATGAATATGTCAGAACTCTGAGTAATATTATCCAAGTTTTGTCTACACAGGCTAGGAGAGCTACAGAGACACCAGAAGAGACTCCTGTTCGGCCAGGTGATTGGGTGAGGGTGAAAGTTCACAAAAGACAGTGGGCTGATCCCGGTGGACGGAACAGTGAGAGGTTGTAATGAACTTCACACGCGCTCCGGTTTAAAGGAGAAGGCAAAGGAGCAAATTGACACCACCTCACACATTGTCACCCTTCACTGGCAACTTCCAGAACATTATTGGGAGTTAGGACTGATTTGGCAGAGCTGGAACAAAACAATAAATAGAAATAAGATAAAGATAGAAACAGCTCAAAAGACGAATTGTCTATAGATTTTTATAGATTGTACACTAAAGTGAAAACCTATTTTTGCTTTACATCTGAAAAAGAGTCCAATTTTTGTATACGTTATTATAGTACTCATTATCTAAATTCTGTAACTGACACAACCAGGGATGAAATAGAGATGATGTCAAGAACAAAGCCAAAGCAATTGTGAGTCAAAATAGCATTGTTGATTGTGCTCATTACACTTGGCACCTTTCTGGTTGGATGGGGAGTACAATATCAAGTAAGACATGGATCCATTAGTCCACTCATAGATAATGCCCACATCACTAACAAAACTCCAGCTGTGTTTCAGAGACTTTCACTTATCCCCAGAGCCAAAAGATCAGCTGAGCAACAAGAGGAGGATTTAGAAATACTCGTTCCCAAAGGTGAGGCGGTTATAATCTAGATGATTCACCCCCATATATGCAGTTCTTGTATCAAATGATGAGATGGGTTTAAGTGATCGGGATAATCAGTGATGGGGATTTACAGATTAGGGGAATCTCCAAATAGACTGGATCCATGTTTTAGTCTGTACCAGAAACACCCCCTGTTAAGTTTATGGACAACCGACCGGTGACCTGAGCAAAGTTATTGAAAATGATTACAGTAGAAACAGGCTACTAACCCACAAGTACAGCTTTGTACGTACAAACTCTATGAACAAAATTCCCCAGCAGATTGTGGCGACATTGCAGATATGTCTAGTCACAAAAGTTACTTATGTTCTAAATAACAGTGAGATTTAAAAGTGATGGAGAAAATATGGGGACGTTCTTTTGTAGTGTGTGAAATATGTGGTGCTTGAAACATGTAGGTATTTTTAAATTAATAGAAGAAAATGGTTTCCTGAAAGAGTTATTTGGAGTAGCCATGTTACAGTGGGTGAAAGCAATGTTTAGGGATATGGCACAATTATTAGTAGACATTAATTACATTTAACATCTAAGACAGATAGTAAGATTAGGAAAATAGAGTGGAATGGATTGGATTTATTTTACCTCAGTGTGTTAGAATGAACTATAGGTAATGCGTCCCGAGATCTCTCTCTCTCTGCCTGTCAGAATGCTACGACCCCATCTTCAGACAAATGACCTCACCACAGGAGACTCCTCCTCCATCGAAAAGACAGAGAACCCGAGCTGAACCAACAACGACCTGAGGCATCCAGAACCATCTCCACCTAAGGCATCCAGAACCAAACCAGCATGCTGACAAAGAGGCACACTCTCATCGGTCCCTCAGACAGGACATGAAGTTCCAGCCTGAGCCACGAGATTTGGCACAAGAGCAGAGTGTGGGACATGAGAGCGGAATACGCCCTCCATGCAACAGCGTAGAGACTGAAAAGGAGGAGATGAAATGCAAAGCAGTTGGGCCACTGAAAAGAGTTACAGCGGGAGGATCCAAGAACGGATGGACTGAGGAGAGGACAGAACCAGAGGAGAGGACAGAACCAGAGGAGTTGGCATGGGCCAGCAGAACGTGAGGGGGTCGTGGCTTGACAACCAGAGGGGGAGAGAAGGAACACGGGAGTGAGTGAGTTTACACATAAACACACTTATTAGAAAATAATCCTAAAAACACACTGAGGGTAGAACATATTATTCAATCTTTTCATAATATAAACAAATTATTCTTTTAGAGATTCTTATTCATGTGAGAATTTGGGGAAGATTTAATTTGTTACAATATAGATGGCAGGCAAATCTTTATTTGAATGGAAAATGTTAAAGGTAGAGCTAGAACCAAGCCAAAGAAAGTATTCCAATCTAGAGTATTGGTTTCTCCTTCGTAGCATGGTTATTACCTCAGGAGAACTGTTAAGGTGGAAACAACATTTGTTTGTCGTCCAAGATGTAGAGTTTAAAATAAAAAAGACACTAGGCAAAGAGCGATTGGAAATTTAAATTCTGAAAAAATAGTATAATTGGGAGTAATGCATGCAGGGCCTTGGATCACTCATTTTAATGGTGCATATTTTTGACAACAAATATCTTTCAGGGAGAAGGGGTCGCTCAACCCACCCTGCAGATGTTTTAAATCTTACTTGCAGCTTCAGAGGGAGCGCACAGCACCAGAGTACGAGTTTTTAAAGACAAGTGCCACCACCTCCTAATGCTCATCCATTTAATCAGTGATGACCTGACATCCAGCATGTTCACCTCCAAGATCGTCTGAGACCAGCCACTCGGACAGCTGCTGCAACAATCGGTTTGCATAACCAAAGAATTTCTGCACAAACTGTCAGAAACCGTCTCAGGGAAGCTCATCTGCATGCTCGTCGTCCTCATCGGGGTCTCGACCTGACTCCGGTTCGTCGTCGTAACCGACTTGAGTGGGCAAATGCTCACATTCGATGGCGTCTGGCACGTTGGAGAGGTGTTCTCTTCACGGATCAATCCCGGTTTTCACTGTTCAGGGCAGATGGCAGACAGCGTGTGTGGCGTCGTGTGGGTGAGCGGTTTTCTGATGTCAATGTTGTGAATCGAGTGGCCCATGGTGGTGGTGGGGTTATGGTATGGGCAGGCGTATGTTATGGACGACGAACACAGGTGCATTTTATTGATGGCATTGTGAATGCACAGAGATACCGTGACGAGATCCTGAGGCCCATTGTTGTGCCATTCATCCACGACCATCACCTCATGTTGCAGCATGATAATGCACGGCCCCATGTTGCAAGGATCTATACACAATTCCTGGAGGCTGAAAACATCCCAGTTCTTGCATGGCCAGCATACTCACCGGACATGTCACCCATTGAGCATGTTTGGGATGCTCTGGATCGGCGTATACGACAGCGTGTTCCAGTTCCTGCCAATATCCAGCAACTTGGCACAGCCATTGAAGAGGACCAACATTCCACAGGCCACAATCAACAACCTGATCAACTCTATGCGAAGGAGATGTGTTGCACTGCGTGAGGCAAATGGTGGTCACACCAGATACTGGCTGGTTTTCGGACCCCCCCAGACCCCCCCAATAAAGCAAAACTGCACGTTTCAGAGTGGCCTTTTATTGTGGCCAGCCTAAGGCACACCTGTGCAATAATCATGCTGTCTAATCAGCATCTTGATATGCCACACCTGTGAGGTGGGATGGATTATCTCGGCAAAGGAGAAGTGCTCACTATCACAGATTTTTTCAGATTTGTGAACAATATTTGAGAGAAATGGTTATTTTGTGTATATAAAAAATGCCTTAGATCTTTGAGTTCATCTCATGAAAAATGGGAGCAAAAACAAAAGGGTTGCATTTATAGTTTTGTTCAGTGTAGTTAGCTAAAAACGGCAAAATGGCTCACCTGTGTGGTAGTCTGGTCAGAAGTGGTCTTCAATGGCATTAAAACGATAAAAACGATGCTGAAGTTAATCCATAGATTAATCCAATGTGTCTGTGTCACTTTGAATGATTTCTGATAATCCATGAGCAATAAACCTGCTTTTCGGTTTTGAGATGTCAGACCTAGAGACAGCTTCACTTTGGAGCAAAACTTTGTGTGCGAAGCCCCCACCTTTTCGTTTTGCCATGTGTGTATGTGGGGAGATTCCCCTTCGATTCTATTGGCTCTAACGGTCAGAAAGAGATGTCACATGTCACATGTCAAAATCGAAGAAGGGGGGCCAGCGATAAGGAAAATCCACCCAAATGGCCACAGAAGAGGTTTTCTTTTGCTAAATCTGACTAAAAGGGTCAAATATCACTTGTTTTGCATCAATCTTGATACAGGGTACTTATTATATGTTGTACTTTGGATTCCTAAAGCTTTTAGTCTACTAACCCATCATCCAAGGTTAGTTTTCACTATAAGTACAAAATATCTTTTGGACGGACACTATAATTTACAGTTTTTTACCATGTTCAATCTGAATTTTCTTTAAAATAAAAAAACATCTATACTCATTCTGACTTGTCTACATCCAACTCACAGGTTTATCATTACTTTGAGAAAAAAGATTATTAATTTAACCCTTTTAGAAGGGAAGATATGTTCATTTGTTCTTGGAATGTCATTTTCGAGCCAGAGACCTGAAAAACAGGCTCAGGGCTTAACAGGTTTTAAAGGTGCCCTATTCTGCTATTTGCGGACTCCCTTTCCTGTAGTGTGTTCTATAGGATTTAGTGCATGTAAATAGTCTGCAAAGGCTAAACATTTTTATTTAAATGACCATATGGTTGTCGTGAATACCAGTAAATCGTGACACTGATTGAGAAAACAACAACATTGTTATTCTACTAACAACACTGCAACTACTCTACTTTTCGTTTACTGTCTTTTGTGCACTTTTTTTTATTGGAAAAACAACTTTTCGACAATGTGACCTATTTGATTCGACTTGTGCAAACCCAAGGATGAAATAAATATACATTGATATCAAAATCAGAATTCCTTTAATCCTCCCACAGAGGGGAAATTCACATTAATTGTTACAGAAATGAAACGAAAAAAATAGAACACTATTATATAAAAAGACATGGACATACAAATGTTTACAATTTAAAGAATTACACATTCAGGTAGATAAGTAAGGAGCAACAGTTTTCATAAAATAAGTGTTACATTGTAGAATGATGTCTATAACAGGTACAATTTGTATTGTACATAGTAACATAAAGGTTCTTGTTACAGTAATGGATACACTAACTAAGAGTCGCAGCGCGTAATATTATCATTTAGGAACATGCTGCAGCTTCTCCATCTTGTATTATTTCTCAGAAATGTTGGTTTGAAACACAAACTGTTAATTTACGACCATGTTATACTTATAGTAAGCCACAGATGAGGGTTGCACATGAAAAACAAAGATGCATGGGTAAAAACTGACTCCACTGCATTGATCCGGCCAGTTAAAACCTTTCCCCTGTCTTAATCACCTGTCAGCGCTGTGTACTGCCCCCAGCCTCTAACCAAGGGGGAATGTCAGATGTCCCACAATGCCCTGCCTCTCTGCTGTCTGCGGAGATAATGAGACAATACCGTCCTGAAGCCTTGACACCACGCTGGGTGGGAAGGCTGGTCGGGGGGCAGTAAGGACCGATAATGATGGACAAACTCTTGCAGGCCTTGGGGTGGAGGCTGTGGGTGGATGGACCGCAGCGGGAGGTTCAACATGTGCCGTGAGAGCGGGAGGTGGAGGAAGAGGAGACGTGGAGGAAGAGGGGGAACAAAGAAACAAAATGCCAGGACGAGTAAGAAGAAAAAACAGAGCTTACAACAGATTAATGAAGACACTGAACAGCTGGACATCTGCTCTCTTTCTGTGTGTGTGTGTGTGTGTGTGTGTGTGTGTGTGTGTGTGTGTGTGTGTGTGTGTGTGTGTGTGTGTGTGTGTGTGTGTGTGTGTGTGTGTGTGTGTGTGTGTGTGTGTGTGTGTGTGTGTGTGTGTGTGTGTGTGTGTGTGTGTGTGTGTGTGTGTGTGTGTGTGTGTGTGTGTGTGTGTGTGGTGTGTGTGTGTGGTGTGTGTGTGTGTGTGTGTGTGTGTGTGTGTGTGTGTGTGTGGTTGTAACTTACTTTTATACCAAAGGCTTGGCAGAGGGAAAGAAAACTCAAATTCTGCACCCCGCCAACAAGTCTAAAGTCTCATCTGCTCATTTATTTGCAGGGAGTAAACCCGGCTCATTAAGTGGGAGGAAAACATTGACACAAACACTCTTCAGGCTCCTCCAGCCTCCTCCTATAATGACATGACTATTGTGATGATAAGGGAGTGTTAATTTAGCCCAAGATAAACAAAGCTTCTCTAACTACCCCCTCTGTGTTATATTAATATAGTTGTGAACACTCTCCCTCAGGAGTCACAGACTGAGCTCTACGCCTGAAACCGTCTCCCACACACTGCCTTCTTCTGAGCCTCTGCATCTTCCTCTAATAGTCCTAATTTCCTGCTTTTTTATTTCATTATTTCATGTTTCTTTCTCGTAATTAGGGGTTAACTTTATCATCTTAATGCAGCCGGATACTTTGTATCAGAATCAGGTTTTTTGCCAAGTAGGTGGAATTTGCTTTACAAAAACACTAAGGGGAATTAATCCATAAAAAGGAGCAAATATAAATGTATTATAAAGAATAAATATAATCAAGAAAAATAAATAAGTGGCGGCAATCGATTCGAACAAATATAAAAGTGTGGGGTTGTGGCAAAGAAATGCACAACAAAAAACGTCCTTATTATTTATTTTTTTAAACGCTAAAGGTTTCCAGATTTATCGAAAGTGTTGACAGCCAAATATAAAAAAGAGTTAGTACACTAAACATATGACTTGGTTTAATCTAAAAAATGATGTGCGGTATATTATAATTGAAAGTGTAAGAGCTGTGCAGATTAGATTTGAACAAATATTTGCAAAATATTCAGAGGATAGTCCAACATTTACAGCATGGAGGATGATCAATGGATGTTAAAATACGTTCCAGATTTGTTTTAGACATTAAAGTTTCCAGATCGCAATTGCAAGCCTTGACAGCCATAACAAATATAGAAAAGATTTGTAAAGACAGTACACAAAAGATAGGACTTAGTTTAATCTAAAAAAGATTGTGCAGTATATTAGAATTCAAATGTAAAGAGCTGTACAGTTTTAAAAGTGTTCGAATTGAACATAAATGTGCTAAATATACAGGAGAATGTGCAGCGTTTATGTATGTATGGAGTTTGAGTACTGAGAGTTTTAAAACGTTCTGCTAAAGCTGTATGTTTGCTGCAGTTAACACACACACACACACACACTCAGGGCAGCAGAGTTACATTAATTCCCGCCCTCAGGAGAGTGTGTATCGATCGCTGGCTGTGCTTTGTCGCAGGTGATCAGGGTGATTGGGACACAGCTCAGGCGTGTGATGGCGCTCTGCCCTGGAGGAGCTCTGTGAGGACTTAAACAGCACAAACTGACTGGCACTAATGGAGACCACCACTCTTTTTATCATTCACTTGTCTACACCATCAAGTGGAGCCAGAACATGAGTGACACACAGACACATCAGTTGACTGGGTTTGGGTTTGGGGAGGGAGGGGGTCGTGTAATTTCAGGACACAGATGAAATCTCGACCTTGGCTTGAAGTCAAAGTGAAAGAATTAACTCAAAACCTTCCAAGTGAACCATAAGGGGAGAGTAGTGTATGCAATGATATATATTTTTTGTATCTATATCTACGCCGGGATCCGGAGTCGAGGCTGATCCTCTTGCTGTAGTCCTGTGTCTTGGATCCTCTATCCTGAGTTCTGGATTAAGTCGTGGACTTCGGGTCGTGGCTGAACCTGTCTCTGCGGTCCTGCCTTGGGTCTCGTCATGCTGCTTCTCTGATGGCTTCCACAGGATTGTAGCTTACATCCTCGTAGATTCATCTTCTTATTACAGACACATGCATTTCCTAACATTCGGTCTATATGCTGTAAAATGTATTATCTCTTCGGTTTACACACGGCATCTATTGCACGTCTGTCCGTCCTGGGAGAGGGATCCCTCCTCTGTTGCTCTCCTTGAGGTTTCTCCCATGTTTTCCCTTTAACTCTGGATTTTCTCTGGAAGTTTTTCCTTGTACGATGTGAGGGTCTAAGGACAGAGGGTCTGAGGACAGAGGGTCTAAGGATAGAGGCTGTCGTTTTTCTCATACTGATATTCTGAACAATCTGTGCTGTTGTATTTGCTGTAAAGTGTCTCTACTGTAGGCTATTTTTATTATATGTACAGCACTTTGGCTCCACCAAAAATCGTTTATAAATGTGCTATATAAATAAAACTTGATTTGATTTGATATAGTTACAAAATATATTATTATGTACATAATAAACATTCAGTGGATGATAATAGCTTTTTTTTAAGGTATGGACTCTCCTCCCTGAACTATTATATTGAGTGTATTCATTGCCAAAAAGATACCAAATATACAACAAACAAAGTCAAAGAGGACATACATTTGTTCAGCTGATATTGCGATCATTTCATTATAATTAATTATTTTACTCAAGAGAATATGGTTGGGTTAAAATATATTATCAAGTGGTCCTACAATATAAATGGAAGTTACTTTAAATTAGTCAGCATTTTCTCATGATGTCACACGTTTTTGGACAATGTTCTCCACCCTCCAACTCTGTTGCTCTTACTGCATCACATGTCCTTGCTCAACATCATGGAGGTTCAATACAAGTTACATAGGTGGGTTTTATACAAATGATACTGCTTCACTGTTGGAACAGTGTTTGAGAACACATGACCTTTATACTGTAACCTTGCCCCTGACTTCCTGACATTTTATCCTGAGAGCTGCAGGTGTGAATCCCGCTGGACGAACACCTACAACACTTCCTGTCAATGTTATCGCTTTTTGTTTTTTGCTGTTGTTCATTTGTGCTTTGGTGCAAGTTAAATTACCCCCATGGGACCTTAAAGAAGAACTGAACTGAAAAGAGTGGATACATGCTATAAATAGTAAGCCCAAAAGTAATGGATAAATAGTTAAAGTAGTCATCAAAGGAACTGATCAATTGTGAAATAAATACAATGTTCAGCTTTCAGATATACCAGCCTGACCAAACCACATAACATTGAAAGCTTATCAGTAGAAAAACATTATTGTTATTATCATTATTAATAGTGTTAAATAAAATCCAGTTCAAAATATATTCAAGTGAGCACATTTGGAGCATTGCATTACATCATGGGTTCATCTGACAAAAAAATCATGGGAACATTGGGTAAAAAATATGACAAAATGCTTTAATATGGTCCTTTCTCATTTTTGCTGAACATACTTTCTCAGCACCTTCACTCAGTCTAGTAACTTTAACCAATTTCTTCCCTTTTAAAACTTGAGAAATGACCATGGCTGGTGTATCAGAGGCTTTATGTGTATTTACATGCATTACTTTAAGGAGAGAGGTGGAGAAAAAGAGCCTCTCCTCTGGATTAACACCTAAAAATAACTCAAGATGCTCATCAGTTGCTAGAATAGGATGATACTGCAGATTCTTTGCCCAGTGGTCACAATTAACGCTGAACCCTCAATATCGCAGGTGTCCTCCAGAGATCTATTAGAATTACCATAAGCAAATTGGTCAACAACTAGACGTATCCCACATGTGAGGTGAGCGCAGTGTAACCCCCCCCCCCAGCTCCTGCTGACTGACACTGTTCCCGCTCGACCTTTGGCACAGTATACTGATCGAATACCTCAGAGCTGCAGTAAGCATTGTATGAAGGGGGGGGGGGACGACACACACACCGCCGTCTGCATTACATCAAACATTAATAACCTGACCAGGCATAAGAGCGGAAACTCTTAAAACTCTCCTGAAACTCTTCTAGATGTTATTGTACGGAGGGTGGAAAAAGCGTAATGGCTTTAAAATATTAACCTCTTTATAACAGTTTGATGGCTTAATCGCCAATCAATAGCATTGTGCAGCGGCAGTGGCTGGGTGGTAGCAGGATGGTGGAGATGAAAAATGCATGAGGCTGTGGGGCTGGGGCGAGGGGCCAGAAAATTAAACCCTGCGCGCCACCACTTTTGCTGAGTTGCAGCAGTGGTGCTGGAATAAGTTTGAGTGGGGAGCTCTGAGTGTGTGTGTGTGTGTTTGTGTGTGTGTGTGTGTGTGTGTGTGTGTGTGGGTGTGGTTTTCCCTATGGTGTGTTTTCACCTGAGTGAAAGAAATATAAAAACACACTGGCGAAGGCACACACGCGCCACTGTCTGCATAACATTATTGTTTTTACCGTGCAAAGTTTCAAAGGGAGCTGTTTTTGACTTGTTTCACTTCAGTTATCCATCCCAAAAAAAGCAGTAGGAAAAGAGCACATGATAAAACCCAGATGCACAGTACTGCACATTTCCTGACTGAAATACTAATACAAAGCTTTGAAGCTATTTCAGTGTGTATCCTTTACCCCTAGTTAGCAGCAGACACACACCACCCAGTGCAAACTCTAAAAGCGAACTGTTTACTCCGGTTACATTTGAGTTATCCATCCCCCCCAAAACAAATGATCAGAAGGAAAATAGCACAAGCACGACAACATCTGTGACCCTTCTGCTCCGTTTTTTAAGCTGAAACTCGGTTACTGTACTGCAAGTTAAGAGACTTAAATCCAGTGCACTTATTTTAGTGTATCCTTAATTCCTACCTTGTTAGCAGCAGAAGGCCTCCCCTGGGTCATGATGGATTAAAGACCCCTTCTGCATGAAATTACACTGTAAAAAAAAAAAAATCATATTTACACCCAAAAATAGCTTGTTCCTCATAAGGGATTTCTTGAAATGAATGTAGAGGTATAAGAGGAATAGCATGCCGATCTCATACTGTAACTTTAGTGTTAAACTTTATACCGTCCCCCCCACGGTGGTAAAGACTTATTAAATGAGTCCCACTTCTCTCATGGTATGGTTCGTGCTTGTGTTACGAGGATGTAGCTTTAATGAAAGTCATTATGTTTTATTAAAACAAAATGAACTCCATAGCGACTTTGGTGATCGGACCCTTTGTGTTAAAACACAGAATTATATAATAAATAATGCAACAATTTTATTAGGTAATAACATTTACATTTTCTAATAATGTGTTGCATTTTGTAAATAAGAGCTTGAATGTGAATTTTTTTGTATATGCATGGAGACATCCACTTTGGTTGGTAATTACATTGTGGCTCTTTAATGGCTGTTTTCAAATGTGATTTTATAATTTGTTTCTTTTGCACTATGTCTTTTAATGATTTTGTAAAGCACTTTTAATTGCCCGCTCTATAAATACATTTTACCTTTCCTAATGCCTGTAAAAGAGGACATATTCTTGTCTCTTGACGTCCCAGATAGCGGGGAACGTTCTCACAACTTTGGCTAACGTTACCTACAGGTTCTAATAATGTTTTAAAGAAACGTTTTAATCTGATTTTTAGGATTTTTAGAATTTACAACAGAAATATAAAAAACAAAAACACAGGGAATAGTCAGGTGTCATGCTCCGCTCTGACTAGAAGGCCAGGGAGAAGAAGTGAGTGTAAAGTTTTTATAAAGTGTTCTTTATCAATGTTACATGATAACAAATGAAGAACATTCTCCAAGCAACATTCTGAAAATATTTTCAGGATGTTATTCTTTTTTTATAAAACGTTCCTGTGATGGCAAATATTAACACGGTCATGGTCAACGTCAGATTTATTTCTAGAGCGCTTTAAAAAAACAAACGTGTTGCTTTTGTTTGAAAATAATGTTTTCAAAAAATCTGATGTCACCATATTTTCCTTTGGAAAAAAACAAACAAGCACGTAATACATGATAAGCTGTAAGCATTTATTGTTCTAGGAATGTTTTCAGTGGGATGTTTTATTTTGATTCCCAGAATGTTCTTCTGAAAGGTAGGATAACGTTCTTTAAAAACAATCTTGAAATGCTTGGTGATAATCTTCTTAAAATGTTTTTTATGACCTTCTTAAGATGTTTTTGATAACCTTCTTAAGATGTTTTTGATAACATTGTGAGAACATTATGCCCTACAATTCTTAAAACGTTTTCAGCGGGAAGTTTTAGTTTGGTTCCCAGAATGTTCTTCTGAAAGGTAGGATAACGTTCTTTAAAAACATTCTTGAAATGCTTGGTGATAATCTTCTTAAAATGTTTTTTATGACCTTCTTAAGATGTTTTTGATAACCTTCTTAAGATGTTTTTGATAACATTGTTAGAACATTATGCCCTACTACTGTTCTTAAAATGTTTTCAGCGGGACGTTTTAGTTTGGTTCCCAGAATGTTCTTCTGAAAGGTATGATAACGTTCTCTAAAAACATTCTTAACATTTTTGGTGATAACTTTCTTAATATGTATGAGCGCATTGAGACAATAAATAGGACCAGTGGCGACTAGTCATTAGGGGCAGGTGGGGCACAACCCCACCTAGTGTCAGCAGAAAGTATTAAAATAATGATTACAACAAAATGCAAAAAATAAATTAAAAGATATATAAAATATATTTTAAGATCATGTTTAATCATCTGATTCGTCTGTACATTGCTGTTTTAATATGTGTTCTTCTAATTAGTGTCTGTGTGTGCCTGTTTAGAGCCATGTGGGACAAAACCCGATCCTGCTCCTCCCTCTCACTGTCTAAGTGAACGGTGACTGTAAAAACTACACTGCACATGCTCAGAGTATTTTCCTATTTAATGTGTGTGGCAAAAAATAATGACCATAGGGGCATAGTGCTGCCATCCCCACCATACGTCATTTCACATCATTCAGAGCTGATTGTCTGTAAGTACGTGTGCCGCAAAAAGTGTGGTGTGTGAAGAGGAGGAGAGAGACGTGTCCTAAAACCAGGAAGTAAGCTGCGGCTTCCCTCCACAAAAAAGCAATGAGATTTCTCCATAGGATTTTAGAAAATAGCTCAAAATAAGATCTGTGGGAAACGTAGCTGTTAGATAAATGTACGTTTTGTTCAGCCGGATAATATCCACATGTCTACCCTACTTTTATCATTTTCGAATCATAAATCCATCATTTAGATTTATGATAGACTTTTGAAACTACAAGAAGATAAGGAGGACAAAAAAGTAATAGAGATTTTTGTCCAGAAGGATAGGCAAATGGACTTCATCTTCAAGTCAAGGTAAGACCACCATTTTATTGAAAATGGGATCTTACTAAGAGAGAACAATTCAATATTTAAATGATAAAAAATTTTTTTTTTGGGTATCCTTCTGTTGAACTGTCTGTTTAAAATTAATTGAAGCATCAGACTAAAAAAGCTTTTGAAAATGATATTATATTTTGATTTAGGTCAAAATATAATATTTGTAAACCTGAAGAGTCAGTGCCAGTGCCTCACCAGCCATGAACCTCACTGTAGAAGCTTATATAGACATCTGAGTTTTTTGTGCCCCACCAATTTTGTATATAGAAACGCCACTGAATAGGATGTATAAAAACGAATTTGCATGCCAATATTCACTCACATGCACTCATAATCACACTAAGGTATGTAGGCCCACAGTATTCATAATATCATATGTGTAAAATATCAGAAAATAATCACATTTTTTTCTGACTATAAAGGTTGTGTCTCGTATGTAGGTTCTAACTGTTAGATAAGCTATCTGGCCGTGTGTGGTTTGTGAGGGCTGCATATAAACAGTGTCCGCTGTTTATGCATAGTGCAGAAAAATCGTTATTGCACCCTTTAGATTTGAGACCGACAGACATTAATGGCGCATTTCCACTGCAGGCCTCGCTCGACTTAGTACGGTTTTGTTAGGCCTTGTTAGGCCCAGCTCACTTCAATGCTGTGCTTCCATTACAGTTTAGGAGCTGGGGCAGTAACTATAGTAACACAGTGTAGGCGGAGCCGTGACGTCATCTTCAATGAGCACCCCAGAAAAACAACATCAGCTGTTAGCTGTTAGCCCTCAGAGCTCACAGCTCCTCATATCTGTTCAGAGACTAGACAGAAGTTAAACAAGTACAAACCACAGACTGTCTGTGTCATGGTGAATAAAGTCACAATCAAGTACTTTTACTGTGTACATTTTGAGTAATCCTTTGTCAAACTCCCCTCCAGAGTACAATAATGCATGTTTTCTGCCATCTTTGATGAGAGATAAAATGATTTTGTGCAATAAATTCTTAATGAAATTGGTACTGTTGGATTCAGTACTACTTGGACTACTACCAAAGGTACAATCAAGTACTTTTACTGTGTACCGTTTGAGTAATACTCGTTTAAACTCCTGTCCTGAGTACACACATTAATGTATTCTGCTATCTTTGATGAGAGATAAAATGATTTTGTGCAATAAGTTCTCAATGAAATTGGTACTGTTGGATTCAGTACTACTTGGACTACTACCAAAGGTACAATCAAGTACTTTTACTGTGTACCGTTTGAGTAATACTCGTTTAAACTCCTGTCCTGAGTACACACATTAATGTATTCTGCTATCTTTGATGAGAGATAAAATGATTTTGTGCAATAAGTTCTCAATGAAATTGGTACTGTTGGATTCAGTACTACTTGGACTAGTAGCACAAGCACAATCAAGTACTTTTACTGTGTACTCTTTGAGTAATCCTTTGTCAAACTCCACCCCTGAGTACAATAATGCATGTTTTCGGCCATCTTTGATGAGAGATAAAATGATTTTGTGCAATAAGTTCTTAATGAAATTGGTACTGTTGGATTCAGTACTACTTGGACTACTACCAAAAGTACAATCAAGTACTTTTACTTTGTACCGTTTAAGTAATACTCGTTTAAACTCCTGTCCTGAGTACACACATTAATGTATTCTCCTATCTTTGATGAGAGATAAAATGATTTTGTGCAATAAGTTCTCAATGAAATTGGTACTGTTGTATTCAGTACTACTTGGACTACTACCACGAGTACAATCAAGTACTTTTGCTACTAGTCCAAGTAGATATGTTGTTACGGCCCCAACCTCTACTCCGCGGTAGTGGCTCGTGCTGAGACCCGCAACATGAAAGAATACACGCAATAACCGGTACTTGGTAACAAGCATTTATTGATAATCAACCGTTTGCTCACACAAGCGAAACGGGAAACAAAAAGAGGTCTGGAGGACTGGCCAAAAGGAACAAACAGAAGGACACACGGCATCTATTGCACGTCAGTCCGTCCTGGGAGAAGGATCCCTCCTCTGTTGCTCTCCCTGAGGTTTCTCCCATGTTCCCCTTTAAACTGTGGGTTTTCCACTGAGACAAATGTAACATTTGTGATTTTGGGCTATATAAATAAACATTGATTGATTGATTGATTGAAGGAGAGAACCCGAGCCAACCACACCATGGGCCGTAGGACCCAGACACAAAAACACATAGGCTACAGTACAAATGCCTGTTTTGGAGTCTTAAAAAGGTGCAGTAGAAGGACTTTACATTTTGTTAAAGACAGGACTATAGTAATTCAGTCAAGAGAACAGACAAGAGAATAAAGGAAAGTGAATTGTTATAATGGGTGATGTAACTTTAATGACAAGACATAATATGAGGTCATTGGTACTCAGACTATACAGGGATCGTTTTGTGATACTGGGGAATGAGCCTTGTTCAGGTAAAGTGTGTTGGAGGCTGAAGATGTTGACTGGTCCTGATGGAGAGATGTTCTGGTCCTGATGGAGAGAGGTTTTGGTCCTGATGGAGCATGGCCTCCTGCCAGAGGGGAGAGGGGTGAACAGTTTGTGTCCAGGGTGGGAGGGGTCGGCCACTTTCTTCCCGCCTCAGAGTCCTGGAGGCGTGTAGGTCATGGAGGGATGGCAGACAGGACCCTCTCTACACGCTGCAGCCTGCCCTTATCCTTGGCTGTGGCTGCAGCGTACCAGATGGTGATGGGGGAGGTGAGGATGGACTCGATGATGGAGGTGTAGAAGTTCACCATCATCGTCTTTGGCAGGTTGAATTTCTTCAGCTGCCTGAGGAAGAACATCCTCTGCTGTGCTTTTTTGATGAGGGAGCAGATGTTCTGCTCCCACTTGAGTTCCTGGGCGATGATGGTGCCCAGGAAGCGGAAAGACTCCACAGAAGTGACTGGGGAGTCACACAGAGTGAAGGGGGCGGGTGGGGCTACTAGTCCAAGTAGTACTGAATCCAACAGTACCAATTTCACTAAGAACCTATTGCACGAAATCATTTTATCTCTCATCAAAGATGGCAGAATACATTAAAGTGTGTACTCAGGACAGGAGTTTAAACGAGTATTATTCAAAAAGTACAAAGTAAAAGTACTTGATTATGCTTGTGCTACTAGTCCAAGTAGTACTGAATCCAACAGTACCAATTTCATTAAGAACTTATCGCAAAACATCTTTTTATCTCGCATCAAAGATGGCAGAAAACATGCATTATTGTACTCTGGGGGGGAGTTTGACAGGGGATTACTCAAAAAGGACAAAGTAAAAGTACTTGATTGTACTTGTGCTAGTAGTCCAAGTAGTACTGAATCCAACAGTACCAATTTCATTAAGAACTTATTGCACAAAATAATTGTATCTCTCATCAAATATGGCAGAAAACATGCATTATTGTACTCAGGGGTGGAGTTTGACAAAGGATTACTCAAAAAGTACACAGTAAAAGTACTTGATTGTACTTGTGCTACTAGTCCAAGTAGTACTGAATCCAACAGTACCAATTTCACTAAGAACTTATTGGAAAAAATAATTTTTTCTCTCATCAAAGATGGCAGAATACATTAAAGTGTGTACTCAGGACAGGAGTTTAAACGAGTATTACTCAAAAAGTACACAGTAAAAGTACTTGATTGTACTTTTGGTAGTAGTCCAAGTAGTACTGAATCCAACAGTACCAATTTCATTAAGAACCTATTGCACAAAATCATTTTATCTCTCATCAAAGATGGCAGACAACATGCATTATTGTACTCAGGGGTGGAGTTTGACAAAGGATTACTCAAAAAGTACACAGTAAAAGTACTTGATTGTACTTGTGCTACTAGTCCAGGTAGTACTGAATCCAACAGTACCAATTTCACTAAGAATTTATTGCAAAAAATGATTGTATCTCTCATCAAAGATGGCAGAAAACATGCATTATTGTACTCTGGAGGGGAGTTTGACAAAGTATTACTCAAATAGTACACAGTAAAAGTACTTGATTGTATTTGTGGTAGTAGTCTAACATGTACTGAGTCCAACAGTACCAATTTTATTAAGAACTTATGGCTACAAATCATTTTATCCCTCATCAAATACAATTGATTGATTGATCAAATATAGTATAAGCACTTGGACTACCGTCAGCGCCGCTTCTCAGCGATTACCGTAAAGACGCTATTAATCGCGCACTCAAAAATGATGCGCTGCTCATTTGACCAAGCAAATGCGGGAGACGGCTGAGTAGCAGGAGAAAAGAGAAAACGGAGCAAGACGCAGATGAGACGAGCGGAGTAAATTATATTAAAAGTGATTCAAAGTTGATTTAAAAAAGATAAAAATATCATCCACACGGTCGGGAAACCCAGTAGACGGTATAGAACATTAACCAACGGTGTTTTGGTGAGTCAAACCTTTTCATAGAAAAAGGTGATTTAATGTTAGCTTCATTGTTAGCATTTCATGTTGTTGAACTGTAAGGGAAGCTATGAACATGGCTTGCAATGTCATGTATTTGTTATTTTGTTTTGCTGACACTACGTGGCTTTAATGTGTATTTTACAAGGGGAAATATGTGTTATTTTGTGTGAACAGGATACATGACACGTGTAGAGGAGAGTAAAGCTGCCATTTTGAGCCCCATTATACAACACACTCTCACTCCATAATCGTCCAGGAGCGACGTTTGGTCAGTGTCTGTGGCGTGCGGTTGCAACCCTGTCTCCTAAAAATTACGTTCCCACAGAACTAAACTGCATTCTCAATTACGTTTAGCCAGAAACGTATTTTCTCCCACGTTATGTTCGTTATGAACGTATCTCAAATACGTTTATTTTCTACATATCTTCTAGAAACATATTTTCTCCCACGTTACGTTCGTTATGAACGTATCTCAAATACGTTTATTTTCTACATATCTTTACCATTTATTGTCTTGCTTATAATGACTATTAAGTCATTTATAAATATAATTTTAGAGCACACATTTGAAATCAGTAGGCGAGGCTGTAATTTCGCCAGCTGTTACTCTCATGAGCGAGGCAGAAAATAATAGTTTTAACATGCCAAAAAGCTGCTGTGTCGTTTATTGCACCTCAAACATTAAAACAAATCCAGAGTTACATGTTTCTGTACTTCCTCTAAGAAGAAAGGACAGTAACAGAAGATCTCTGTGACGCCAGAAGTGGTGTTCGTAATGCGATATGATATCCGAAAAAAAAATCAGTTTAGGATGGCCGAAGACACTACACTACCCATAATCACCAGCTATCGTTTGGGACTACAATCCCATTGACAAACCCCGTGATTAATCTTCAAACTCTGGAATTGGATGTTGGAGTGGCAGTGCGCCAAGGTTATGCCGAGCGTCAAGCTCTTTGAAATGGAACGAAACCACGGCAGACTATTCAAAACTGGATTTGAATGCCCCCCGAGAACTACACATGCTGTCTATTGTGTTTCGCAACATGTTCTCTATGGCACGTCTCTAGTGGGAATTGTACTTTTAAAAGACGTTTTTGTTTTTCCCAAAATTAGAAGTTAACAGTATTAAACTGTGTACAGCCCTGGAGGTTTAGGCGATAGGAAACACATTGGTGTGTACAAATTTAAAACATGTAATTACTAAATGGGTGAAAATCTCTATTCTCTATTAATAGTTCATTAAAAATATATAATTGCTATATACACAAATAATTCAATAACGTGCTTTAACCACTACCGCTTTTACTTCTACACATTAATATCTGATTTGTAAAACATCACAGGGAGAAAGGCATATCCGTCATTTAATGGTAAGCTATTGAAATTGTGATTCCATAGCCTGCCCTTATCCTTGGGTGTTGCTGCAGCGTACCAGATGGTGATGGGGGAGGTGAGGATGGACTCGATGATGGAGGTGTAGAAGTTCACCATCATCGTCTTTGGCAGGTTGAATTTCTTCAGCTGCCTGAGGAAGAACATCCTCTGCTGTGCTTTTTTGATGAGGGAGCAGATGTTCTGCTCCCACTTGAGTTCCTGGGCGATGATGGTGCCCAGGAAGCGGAAAGACTCCACAGAAGTGACTGGGGAGTCACACAGAGTGAAGGGGGCGGGTGGGGCTACTAGTCCAAGTAGTACTGAATCCAACAGTACCAATTTCACTAAGAACCTATTGCACGAAATCATTTTATCTCTCATCAAAGATGGCAGAATACATTAAAGTGTGTACTCAGGACAGGAGTTTAAACGAGTATTACTCAAAAAGTACACAGTAAAAGTACTTGATTATGCTTGTGCTACTAGTCCAAGTAGTACTGAATCCAACAGTACCAATTTCATTAAGAACTTATCGCAAAACATATTTTTATCTCGCATCAAAGATGGCAGAAAACATGCATTATTGTACTCTGGAGGGGAGTTTGACAGGGGATTACTCAAAAAGGACAAAGTAAAAGTACTTGATTGTACTTTTGGTCGTAGACCAAGTAGTACTGAATACAACAGTACCAATTTCATTAAGAACTTATTGCACAAAATAATTGTATCTCTCATCAAATATGGCAGAAAACATGCATTATTGTACTCAGGGGTGGAGTTTGACAAAGGATTACTCAAAAAGTACACAGTAAAAGTACTTGATTGTACTTGTGCTACTAGTCCAAGTAGTACTGAATCCAACAGTACCAATTTCACTAAGAACTTATTGGAAAAAATAATTTTTTCTCTCATCAAAGATGGCAGAATACATTAAAGTGTGTACTCAGGACAGGAGTTTAAACGAGTATTTCTCAAAAAGTACACAGTAAAAGTACTTGATTGTACTTGTGCTACTAGTCCAAGTAGTACTGAATCCAACAGTACCAATTTAATTAAGAACTTATTTCACAAAATTATTTTATCTCTCATCAAAGATGGCAGAATACATTAAAATGTGTACTCAGGACAGGAGTTTAAACGAGTATTACTCAAAAAGTACACAGTAAAAGTACTTGATTGTACTTTTGGTAGTAGTCCAAGTAGTACTGAATCCAACAGTACCAATTTCATTAAGAACCTATTGCACAAAATCATTTTATCTCTCATCAAAGATGGCAGACAACATGCATTATTGTACTCAGGGGTGGAGTTTGACAAAGGATTACTCAAAAAGTACACAGTAAAAGTACTTGATTGTACTTGTGCTACTAGTCCAGGTAGTACTGAATCCAACAGTACCAATTTCACTAAGAATTTATTGCAAAAAATGATTGTATCTCTCATCAAAGATGGCAGAAAACATGCATTATTGTACTCTGGAGGGGAGTTTGACAAAGTATTACTCAAATAGTACACAGTAAAAGTACTTGATTGTATTTGTGGTAGTAGTCTAACATGTACTGAGTCCAACAGTACCAATTTTATTAAGAACTTATGGCTACAAATCATTTTATCCCTCATCAAATACAATTGATTGATTGATCAAATATAGTATAAGCACTTGGACTACCGTCAGCGCCGCTTCTCAGCGATTACCGTAAAGACGCTATTAATCGCGCACTCAAAAATGATGCGTTGCTCATTTGACCAAGCAAATGCGGGAGACGGCTGAGTAGCAGGAGAAAAGAGAAAACGGAGCAAGACGCAGATGAGACGAGCGGAGTAAATTGTACTTTTAAAAGACGTTTTTGTTTTTCCCAAAATTAGAAGTTAACAGTATTAAACTGTGTACAGCCCTGGAGGTTTAGGCGATAGGAAACACATTGGTGTGTACAAATTTAAAACATGTAATTACTAAATGGGTGAAAATCTCTATTCTCTATTAATAGTTCATTAAAAATATATAATTGCTATATACACAAATAATTCAATAACGTGCTTTAACCACTAGGCGGTGCACACAAGGTACACACAGCATACTACTAACAACTTTGTATTATTAGTGTAGGACACTTATGCATGTATATCATCTAAAGATGTGTAGTTTTATTCATGTTTTTACATAATTTTACAGGATATTGCTATACTATTTCTCATGTTTTACTTCTACACATTAATATCTGATTTGTAAAACATCACAGGGAGAAAGGCATATCCGTCATTTAATGGTAAGCTATTGAAATTGTGATTCCATAGATGTGTTTCCCATCACCCAAATCCCCTGACTATTCTCTCAACTCAGTATTTACATTCTTATATTCAAAGAAAATCAGTAATATCTTTAAAAATGACATGTCCTTTTCTATCAGCTGTGCACCGTTATGGTGTAAATATAACCTATCTACCAATTAGATCAAATATAAAAGTCAGCCGAATTACTATTGATACTGCAAGGAGACGTATTTTGTGAAAAGAAATGCAAGATGCAGTTCTTCAAGTTTGTCCAGAAGTCTTCTCATCAGGGCTCTATAAATAAAGCACTACGGCAGATGTGTAATATTTAATGCAGCCGAACCGTGTATTACAATGCCGTTATGTGATGACTTCCAAAGAGAAAAGCAAGCACACTCGGAATAAAGTATTTATTTATTTTTTTAAAATGTTTTCGGTCTGTTTCCGGTATTTGTTAATGACGATGTGCTGTGAGATGTGAGACTGGAATTGCACAGGGGAAAATAACGTAGGCTATCTTTAGATGCGGATTTTGTTAAACTAATATGTTTGCGCTGTGGACCAACACATACATTGACGGGGAAGTGGGTAGTGAAGAGAATTAAATGAACACATTATAGCAGGAAGTTTAATACAGGGTAATTTTTGGTATATTCATTTTAATGTCCCCTGATATATAATAAGTGTGTTTTTATATATTCATGTGTGTACTTAATTACTTTGTATTTAATAGTAGCAGTTTATATGAACAAAATCTGGAGAGATGAGAAGTGAAAACTTCCCTGTCAGGAGAAGTGCAGAAAGGAAATACCCTTATATGGGTACAGCGGAATGTGTGTGTGTGTTGCAGTAGCCATCTGGCTGTATCATAACTGCTCAATTATACTGGTGCTTGTGTTTTTATTGATTTCTTTCTGTTTCATTCTTTCATGTTGTGAGTACTAAATTGCCACAACTTTGTGCAGTAGTTGGCTTAAATGTGTTTAAATTACTTATGTGAAATAAGGAGCAGGTTTGCTCCATAGGAGACTAAAGATGTGGGGAGAGGATACATTCTTATCTAAATACAGAATGCCAAGTAGCTAGAACATACATGTCTAAAATATATGAGTATGTTTAATTACTTTGTATCAATAATAGCAGTCTGTTAAAGAGAAGCTGGAAATATGATAAGTGAAAATGAGTGTGCGTTAGAAGTGGAGATGTGAGCAGGGGAATGCCCTTATTTGAAGATAGCTCAGATCTCTGAAATGAGTGTGCGTTCTCTGTATATGTTATGTAGGGTTCGTGTTGGACACCCAATGTGTCTGTTTTATCTTAAATGGTAAAACAAGGAAAATGAGGGTGCGTGACACAAAACAAGGGAAAATGAGTGTGCGTTCTCTATGAGAGGCTGATATTCTACTATTTTACTTCTTGAGAGCAGAGGTAATGTTTTCCTCGTTATTATTGATATTAAAGTAGTACATATATTGTTTGTATTAGTCAACTATAACAAAAGTATGTGAAACTGTGTGTACATTGAACTAAGAGGAGAGGGGGCCACAGAGAGGGAAGTCTCTGCAAAATGTGTGGGTGTGTGGAGTTTTCAACAAGATGACGAGCTTGTTATTCAGAGCAGGTTCGTGACGGACTCCCAATGTGTCTGTTTTACCTTAAATGGTAGAAGACTCTTCCTTGGCTGGCTCGCGCTGATGCGCTACGACACGCCATCTTTTTGCATCTCCCAATGAGATAACCTAAAAGGAGAAGCATCTGACCGCAGCTCCTCCTGTTTTGTTTTTGCATATAAGCCTGTTCTATCTTTTAGTTCGTTCTCTTTTGCTCCTGCCGTCAACACGATGAGGTTCTCCCGGCAATTGGACCAGGGCAGGGGTGGGCGTACCCCTTTGAGAAGTGTAATGTATTCTTGCCGTTTATCATTAAAACAGATTATTGTTTAAACCTGTATCTGGTGCTTTGAATTCCTTCCTTTGTGATTTTACAAGATGCTCACGAAACGAACACACGGAGCCGAGGTGGGCCTTAAAACCACAAGACTCCAACAGTAGCAATAAAGATAACACCATTATACAGTTACACAACATAACAGAAATAATATCTCATAGCAGCGTCCCTAGCAACCACCTTGGTAACAATGAAAACGTTCTATGGACGCAATTTCCTGAAGTAATCTTCATAATAACTAGCAAACTAAAGATCATGTACATCCACTGCACACACAATCTGAAATAACAACTCATATTTCTCGCATCAAATGACATCAAAACGCATTTTAATGGCCAAACTAACTTTAAAATAGGCATTTTCCACCGAGAATAAAACGAAGTTCGGCCATGTTTTTTTTTTCTGCAGGGAGAAATTTGAAGATCACTGACATAGACGCCAGCCATTGGAATGAATGGTGAAAAAAAACGGGGTTTGTCAAACAGAGCACATGGTGTAGTCCAAACGATAGCTGGGGATTATGGGTAGTGTAGTGTCTTCTGCCATCCTTTACTCCGAAAAAATATTTGTTTCTCCGAATCGAAGGTGAAAACTACAAAAGCATTGCACACAATTTAAACCAATCAATGTTGTGTAATTAACAAGGATAATCTGGTGTTTTTTAGTCGATGAGTAGTGCAGATATCACTGTAAAATCAATCGACAGTAAGGGGAATACTTACTTCCGGGTGTACAATTCTCCGTTATCCAATGAGAATGGACGCTCACATTGCCTTTAAGGTCAGCCGACACAAACGAATGCCATGCTTCCATGAGCGTCAAATCTCGCCGCAGATGGAAATACATTGCAATCAGTTGAAAGCTATTTGCGTCCCTTTATGAAGCTAAAGGAGCCTAGGAGCGTCACAACTGCACGCCACGGACACTGACCAAATGTCGCTCCTGGACGATTATGGAGTGAGAGTGTGTTGCATTATAAGCTGTATTGCCAAAGGAGCTAAGTTTGCAGTAGTTTTGAAAATGTAATTATATAATTTACATTGTTAGTCTATATTATATTTATATTCTTTCATGACCTGTCGTAAAGGTCAGGTTTTTTGGACTGGATAAAAAATTGATCGTGAGTGAGAGGACAACACACACACACGCGCTCTGATACAAGATGGGGAGCCAGACCCACGGACTGCTTTGATCTTCGCGCCAGTGAGAGGACTTGCTGGTTTATCAAGAGACAATAGCTGAACTCACTGCCAGAGTGGTAGGAGTATTGAAGAAATTATAAGGTTGGAACTGGATTTAAGTTGTACCTGGATTTAAAGAGACACTATATATTGTACTCTAGGTTTTCATTTGTCATTTGATTTCATTGATGGTACAATTGTGTTTTTTTTCATTGAATTAGATATATTTTACCTGTGAAAAGAGTTAACTCAGGATATTGAAGAGATTAAAATAGGAAAAATCTATAAATAATACTTAGTAGACCGGTCTAAAATAAAATAGGCTATTTTATTTTGTTCATCCTATATGGATACCATTTACTAAGTCACAGAAATCAGGATCAAACAGGTAGCCTGTGATGAAGTAGGGTCGACCCTATATCATGTGAAGCCACCGAACACTGGTCCCCGGGGGAACCGGTGTCCGGAGCAAGGCCAATTGCTGAATGCCGCAGCCGACAAAGGCCGCTATGCAACAGTGGAGGTTTCGAGAAACTACAGTGTTTGCCGGCAGCACCGCGGCGGATGTGGGGAGGTTCCAGCCCGGAACCTCCATCCCGCTGCGGGACCCGTGGTGGGACCCCTGAGTCAGACGGTACGTCTCGGTCACGCTTCATATCGGGTGGCCCGGGAGGGAAGAGACATGCAGGGTTACCCCCACACAGCACACCCTCCCAGCCATTAGAGCCAATGCACCGGCACGTGGACTGGGGGAGAAGGCCCTCCGATGGCGGGTCGCGTTTGCCATTCGATCAGTGCGGTCAGAGGAGAATAACCCGCAGTTCGGAGGAACCGACCGCCAAAGCACCGGCACGAGGCCGGGCTGGCGGAGGCCCTCCGATGGCGGGTCGCGTTTGCCATTCGATCAGTGAGAAATCAAGAAAAAGTCTGAGTTCACCTTTGGGAGAACCTTGAAAACGGGCAAAATGTATCCGAAAATAGTGTTCCATAAGGCGGGTAAAGTTCCCTGACAACTCCCCTTGCATTGCTCCAGAGTCAGAAAAAGTCTGAGTTCACCTTTGGGAGAACCATGAAAACGGGCAAAATGTATCCCAAAATAGTGTTCCATAAGGCGGGTAAAGTCCCCTGACAACTCCCCTTGCATTCCTCCAGAGGCAGAAATCTTCGTAATAACTAGCAAAACTAAAGATCATGTACATCCACTGCACACATAATCTGAAATAACAACTCATATTTCTCACATCAAATGACATCAAAACGCATTTTAATGGCCAAAGCAACTTTAAATAGGCATTTTCCACCGAGAATAAAGCGAAGTTCGGCCATGTACCATCCGATGGCGGGTCGCGTTTGCCATTCGATCAGTGCGGTCAGAGGAGAATAACCCGCAGTTCGGAGGAACCGACCGCCAAAGCACCGGCACGAGGCCGGGCTGGCGGAGGCCCTCCGATGGCGGGTCGCGTTTGCCATTCGATCAGTGAGAAATCAAGAAAAAGTCTGAGTTCACCTTTGGGAGAACCTTGAAAACGGGCAAAATGTATCCGAAAATAGTGTTCCATAAGGCGGGTAAAGTTCCCTGACAACTCCCCTTGCATTGCTCCAGAGTCAGAAAAAGTCTGAGTTCACCTTTGGGAGAACCATGAAAACGGGCAAAATGTATCCCAAAATAGTGTTCCATAAGGCGGGTAAAGTCCCCTGACAACTCCCCTTGCATTCCTCCAGAGGCAGAAATCTTCGTAATAACTAGCAAAACTAAAGATCATGTACATCCACTGCACACATAATCTGAAATAACAACTCATATTTCTCACATCAAATGACATCAAAACGCATTTTAATGGCCAAAGCAACTTTAAATAGGCATTTTCCACCGAGAATAAAGCGAAGTTCGGCCATGGACCAACGTAGTTATTACACGTTTTTTTGTGAGACTGGGTTGGTCAGCCCGCACTCTGCTGTTCCTCAGCACCACTCCCCCTCCCTCCCGCTGAAATTATGAATGAAAAGCGTAGTAATCATAGATAACACGGCAGGGTCCGTAACAGTTTGTTTTCATCTGATTTCAAATAAACAAAGTCTTGGTTTTAAGAATATTAAACTTGTATCGCCAAATTCAGATGATAAAAACAACTTTTAAGCTTGTAACGGCATAATTACAAGAGGCAACTTAACGTCACAGCAGGCATAACAACAGCCGGTGTTTCTTGTGAGGGTTTCCCCGGGAAACAAACACAATACACACAAATGCGTCACAGATTATTTCGCGGTATTTGAAATCATCTACGCAGCTCGCGACGGAACTAGGAGTCTAGTGGACTGTATCAGTACTACAAGTACTGCCCATCCCTGCCATAGGATGTCTCCATGCTTTAATGTTCAAACAGCTCTTTATTTTTGTCATACTGCCTGTGCTGCAGCACCTCTTTTCACCCTCTGTCTGAAACCAGAGCCCAGTCTGCTCTGATTGGTTAGCTGGCCGTCTCTGTTGTGATTGGTCAACCGCAAAGGTATTGAAGCGCAAGCCAATAAAAGCTCGAGTGTTACATAGTGATGTCACTATGTTCCGGAAGTAAACAAAAGAGAAACTCTGGTTGAGAAACTCCCTCTGGAGGGAACTTGGGGATTTTAGCCTTTGCAGACCATTAACATGCACAAAAACCTATAGAGCACACTATAGGAAAGGGAAACGTGAAGCAACGTGCTTCTGTAAATCTGCATGTAACCGTATAATAAACATATTATATTCTTTGCAAGCTCTTGTGGGGCCACAGAAAATGAAGTCACGGGCCGGATTTGGCCCCCGGGCCTTGAGTTTGACACCCCTGATGTAGAGGTATTGCATAATGTGTTGTTTCAGCGAGGCCATTCCCATTGGTTGGAAAAACTGCAGTTGTAGTATCACTCTCACATCCTGCTACACCTCTTCGTCTCTGTGGGGAAGGGGCTGTGATCTCACCTGTCAGACTGAATTTAGCGGCAGGACAGCTCAGCCGATAGCTACCTGCAGACTGCAGCCTTGTTTTACGCTCCAGTTAGCTGTCTCCTGCTGCACAATGACCTCCCCCCCACAGCTCCAAGTCAATGCAGGAGATGCCTCAGGAGTCAGGGTGTAAGAAGAGGTTGGAGGAAGAGTCGAGAAAGAGGGGAAGATGGGTTGCTTGTCACACTTTAGCTCCTGCGAGTGTTTTTATACTGTGGCAGCCAGTGGTGTAATGTAACTAAGTAGAATTACTCAAGTACTGTACTTCTGTACAATTTTGGGGTACTTGTACTTTTGTTGACTATATCAATTTGTGTTACTTTGTACTTCTATCCCACTACATTTCAGAGAGGACTTCTACTCCAGTACATCTATTTAATATGTTAATTTACGGATTTGGATTAATGATGTGAAATATAGTCAAGTGTTAAATCAGACTTTAGTTCCACCTGGAGTAAATTCACAGCAGTATACAAAGTCATTAACACTATAGGTTCAAGGTTATTTAATGTCAAACTAACATAGCTACAGAGTAATTATGTCGTTGAAAATCTTAGGTCACAGGCTTCTCCAACAATGCAACACAATAATACAGATAAGCAGACAATATTAACCAATATTAAAATATACTATATTAAAAGTAATGCAAAAAGAAAAATGTTTTTTCTTTAAAAAAAAGTTAAAAAAAAAAAAGTGGAATAGTGCAATACGAGTCTATATACAAGATATGGAATGATATATTAGATAATAGATAAATAATGACTAAGTAGCAGATGAATGTTATGAAATTGTTTCAGCAGTTCAGTATAGCTGAAGTATAGCTGCACCAAGCTGCATCTTTACCAGCTTTGATAACACTTTAATGATCAATAATTATAAAACATATCATATATATTCTTCTGAAATGGACCAATCTGCACAATGACTACTTTTACTTTTGATACTTAGCCTTTTGGTACTTCTGCTTTTACTTCTGCTTTTACAAGATCTGAGTACTTCTCCATCTCTGGTGGCAGCACAGCAGGTTGTAGTCCGACAGTGATGTTATCGTCCCGGTTGATAATGTGTGTGACATGGAGAATGCGAAATCTCTCAAAATGAATTCACCATCACACTTTCAGACTATTCAGGGGAGCTGCTGAAGCATGTGTGGCCTTGAACGCTCCATCAGCCTCCTTCTTTCTCATCTTGCCTGCAGGAAAGCGGGCCCTGCCCTCCAACACAAAAAATAGCTTTGTCATTGATCAGAATGAGCATCCTCGCAAACAGGCATAACCAAAATAGCGTCGCTATTGATCTCGAACGGAAGACTGATCAATCTTTATTAGTTCTGAGTGCAAAGGGCTCGAAAGAACAGAAACATAGCGTTATATTGAAGAGGCTTCCAGAAAGCTCTCTGGCGATCAAACACACTTCATACTGCAGACACTCACCAAGCAGACCTAAATAACCTCCTCACACACATTGAGATGAGCAGACAGGAGCTACTTCACACTCTCACAGCCAGGCCTGGAGAGTAACGGATTACATGGAACAGGATTCCGTAATACAAAAGAAAAAGGGTAACTCAATATCTTACAGTTACAGAAAAAAAAAAACGTAATCAAATGAATGCTTCCTTTTAAAGATTGGGGATTTATAGCATGATAACAATGTTAGTAAAAACCTAAAAAAAGATCATGTAGTGTTTGTTGTAAAAGGATCAGATGTTATCTCTTCTCTTAGAGCTGTACTGTTCTGTAGGCTAATACTTCAAGTGTGAATCTATACGCCTCCTGCCTGAATCTGCTTTATGGTTTTCACTTTCTTTGCTTCATTTGTTCGGTTTTGAATTCAGCAGGTGAACCTATATGTTCATAAAATAGTGTGTGAGCTTAACTGTGTGTTATTTTTCTGCTTTTTTTAACTGCAGTATGTGCTCATGTGTTTCATTGTTGGTGGATTAGCCCAGCTAGCGGGGAACGTTCTCACAACTTTGGATAACGTTACCTACAGGTTATAATAATGTTTTAAAGAAACGTTTTAATCTGATGTTCAAATAACATTTTTAGGATGTTTATTATTTCAAATAGTGTTCCTACAAGGTTTAAGGTTAACTAAGACATAACTGTTTTAACTGCAAAATTCAGAGGATGTTTTGAGGATGTTATTGTCACGATTATCATGTCATGTCACATTTCTATGTCTAGGTTTGGGTGTTTTTGCTGTTCTCTCTGTCATGTTTTCCTCCTGTCAGTTTCCCTGGTGTGTCTAGTTATCTGATTGTGTTCACCTGTGGCCCTTGTGTTTCTCCTCCCCTGCCCGGCTGTTTCTCGTCTTGTGATTACCCCTCCCTGTATTTAGTCTTGTCTCTTCCTGTGTTCAGTGTTGGTGCTTCTTTTGTTTGTGACCGAGTTCACCCTAGAGTGTTTTGTCTGTCGAAGTATAATTAAGTCTTTGAAATAAAGGTGTTATCAAGTGCTATCTGCGTTTGGGTCCTACCTGCTTCACTCTGCGTATCAGAAAGCACCAACCAAGAAATGGGCCCAGCAGATCCGTTCGAGCTGGAATTATTGAATTTTTTCTTTTTTTTTGCTAACTGCTGGGATCGATGGAAGAGAGCACCCGGAGTTCAGCAGCGAGAGGCTGTGTTGTCGGAGGCGCGCCAGATGGCTAGAGAGAAACCAGGTTTGGTGAAATTCTTTCCTGGCTGGATTTCAAAGATCCTCCCGGTGTGTGATTCCCGGCCTGCTAGCCCCAGGCATGCTAGCTCCCTGTCTCCCAATTCCCAACCTGGTACCATACGCCTCGCTGGGTTCCGTCTGAAGTCAACCCATGCTTCTGCCCCAGTTCCAGCTCCTCGTCTCCAGTTGGCTGTTCAGCCGACGCCAGCTCCCCGAGTCCTGTCGGCGTACCGGCCAACGCCAGCTCCCCGAGGCCTGTCGGCGTACTGGCCGACTCCAGCACCCTGTCTCCTGTTGGCTCTCCAGCCGACGCCAGCTCCCCGAGTCCTGTCGGCGTACCGGCCAACGCCAGCTCCCCGAGGCCTTTCGCCGTACTGGCCGACTCCAGCACCCCGTCTCCTGTTGGCTCTCCAGCCGACGCCAGCTCCCCGTGTCCTGTCGGCGTACCGACCGACACGAGTCTCCTCTCAAGTTTCCTCTCGAATCTCCTCTCGGGTCCCCTCTCAAGTCTCCTCTCGAGTCTCCTCTCGAGTCTCCTCTCGGGTCCCCTCTCGAGTCTCCTCTCGGGTCTCCTCTCGAGTCTCCTCTCGGGTCCCCTCTCGAGTCCCCTCTCGAGTCCCCTTTCGAGCTCCCTCTCAAGCTCCCTTTCAAGTTCCCTCTCGAGATCCCTCTCAAGTCACCTCTCAAGTCACCTCTCGAGTTCCTTCTCAAGCCCTCTCTCTCTCGAGTCCTCTCTCGAGTTCCCTATCGAGTCCCCTCTCAGGTCCCTTCTCGAGTCCCCTCTCAGGTCCCATCTCAAGTCCCCTCTCAAGTTCCTACCCGAGTCACCTCTCAAGTCACCTCTCAAGTCTCCTCTCGAGTCCCCTCTCGAGTCCCCTCTCAAGTCTCCTCTTGAGTTCCCTCTCAGGTCCCCTCTCGAGTTTCTTCTCGAGTCCCCTCTCAAGTCTCCTCTCGAGTCTCTTCTCGAGGCCCCTCTCGAGGCCCCTCTCAAGTCTCTTCTCGAGTCTCTTCTCGAGTCCCCTCTCGAGTCCCCTCTCAAGTCTCCTCTCGAGTTCCCTCTCGATTTCCCTCTCAAGTCTCCTCTCGAGTCTCCGTTCAAGTTCCCTCTCGAGATCCCGCTCAAGTCACCTCTCGAGATCCCTCTCAAGTCACTTCTCAATTCAACTCTCAAGTTTCCTCTCGAGTTCCCTCTCGAGCCCTCTCTCGAGTCTCCACTCAAGTCCCTACTCAAGTGCCATTGGAGGTTCCGCTGGGGGTCCTGCCAACTCCATGTCCTGAGCCGTTGGAGGTCCTGCAGACTGCTCTTCTGCCGGGGGTCCTGCCAACCCTATGTCCTGTGCCGTTGGTGGTCCCTCAGACTGCTCTTCTGCCGGGGGTCCTGCCAACTCCATGTCCTGTGCCGTTGAAGGTCCCGCAGACTGCTCTTCTGCCGGGGGTCCTGCCAACCCTATGTCCTGTGCCGTTGGAGGTTCCACTTGGGGTACTGCCAACCCTATGTCCTGTGCCGTTGGAGGTCCCGCAGACTGCTCTTCTGCCGGGGGTCCTGCCAACTCCATGTCCTGTGCCGTTGGAGGTTCCGCCGACTACTCTCCTGCCGGGGGTCCTGCCGGCCCTGTGTCCTCTTCCGTGCGGAATTTTGCCGACACCTGTCCCTCC
Organism: Harpagifer antarcticus; assembly: GCA_902827135.1. Taxonomy (NCBI): domain Eukaryota; kingdom Metazoa; phylum Chordata; class Actinopteri; order Perciformes; family Harpagiferidae; genus Harpagifer; species Harpagifer antarcticus. Next base: position 973,397 of record CADEHL010000877.1, on the reverse strand, counting down.
GGCTCCGGAGCTGTCCGGTCTTCGCCCTCGAGCCCGGTCCCCTGAGTTCGCCCGCTGTGGTCTCCGCCCCTTCTCGAACTCTGCCTTGCCGCCGGTCCGTCCGCCCGAGACCCCCTTTTTGAACTCTGCCTTGCCCCCGGCCGTCCGCCCGAGACCCCCTCTTCGAACTCTGTCTTGCCCTGGGCTGTCAGCCAAGGCCCGTCCTCCGGACCCCCTCCACCCACCCTGCTGGACGTTGTTGGATTTTTGTTTTGGTATTTAGGGACGTCTAGAATCCGTCCCTTGAGGAGGGGGTTCTGTCACGATTATCATGTCATGTCACATTTCTATGTCTAGGTTTGGGTGTTTTTGCTGTTCTCTCTGTCATGTTTTCCTCCTGTCAGTTTCCCTGGTGTGTCTAGTTATCTGATTGTGTTCACCTGTGGCCCTTGTGTTTCTCCTCCCCTGCCCGGCTGTTTCTCGTCTTGTGATTACCCCTCTCTGTATTTAGTCTTGTCTCTTCCTGTGTTCAGTGTTGGTGCTTCTTTTGTTTGTGACCGAGTTCACCGTAGAGTGTTTTGTCTGTCGAAGTATAATTAAGTCCTTGAAATAAAGGTGTTATCAAGTGCTATCTGCGTTTGGGTCCTACCTGCTTCACTCTGCGTATCAGATATTAAGGCCTGAGATGACAAAGTCTTTTTTTTTTAGACCTCAGTCTTGCTCTCGTTGAGGTTGAAGTTTTTGCTCAGCCAGGATTTTACTGTATCTCTATCAAGCAGTCCATCAACTGCTGTAGTGAGTGTGTTATAAACAACACACTCTCACTCTCTAAGCGTCCAGGAGCGACGCAGTTGTGACGCTCCTAGGCTCCTTCAGCTTCATAAAGGGACGCAAATAGCTTTCAACTAATTGCAATGTATTCCCATCTGCGGCGGGATTTGACGCTCATGGAAGCACGGCATTCGTTTGTGTCAGCTGCCCTTAAAGGCAATGTGAGCGTCCATTCCCATTGGATAACGGAGAATTGTACACCCGGAAGTAAGTATTCCCCTTAATGTCGATTGATTTTACAGTGATATCTCAACCCAGTCTCATGGCATTTCGTGTTCACCAACACGATTTTTAATCTATTGATTCGTGTTCACCAACACGATTTTCCCCTTTTTTTTCGTGTTGCACAGCACGATTTTAAAAGCAATGTATTTCTACTGGTAATGACGCTCATGGATGCACGACATTCGTTTGTGTCGGCTGCCCTTAAAGGCAATGTGAGCGTCCATTCTCATTGGATAACGGAGAATTGTACACCCGGAAGTAAGTATTCCCCTTACTGTCGATTGATTTTACAGTGATATCTGCACTACTCATCGACTAAAAAACACCAGGTCATCCTTGTTAATTACACAACATTGATTGGTTTAAATTGTGTGCAATGCTTTTGTATTTTTCCCCTTCGATTCGGAGAAACAAATATTTAAACTGAGTAAAGGATGGCAGAAGACACTACACTACCCAGAATCCCCAGCTATCGTTTAGGACTACACCATGTGCTCTGTTTGACAAGCCCCATGATTAGTTCTCAAGCTCTGTGATTGGTTGACCTCCAACTGCATTCCATTCTATGTCATGTGATCTTCAAATTTCTCCCTGCAGAAAAAAAAAACATGGCCGAACTTCGTTTTATTCTCGGTGGAAAATGCCTATTTTAAAGTTAGTTTGGCCATTAAAATGCATTTTGATGTCATTTGATGCGAGAAATATGAGTTGTTATTTCAGATTAGGTGTGCATGATGTACATGATCTTTAGTTTGCTAGTTATAAAGATTACTTCAGGAAATTGTGTCCATACAACGTTTTCATTGTTACCAAGGTGGTTGCTAGGGACGCTGCTATCAATATTATTTCTGTTATGTTGTGTAACTGTTTAATGGTGTTTGTCAATAAACACTGTCACTACCCGATCCGTCCGCCTGCCCGATCGGTACTGCGCATGTGCGAGATGGTCCGCCATATTGGACAACTCCGGGCGGCAACCCAAAATGGACACTTGACACAGTGGCTTTTAGCAAAGCTCAAAAAGAAAACTCGAGAGAGATGAGTTATTGTTATTACAACGTGACTTCACTATTATTTAACAACTCTTTTTATTGGGTTCTTTTATTTGGGGTTAAGTACATTTGTCAGAATAAGTGAGAAATGGATTTCACTTCTGTTAGACAGCTATCATGCTGAATAAATATTTACTGTGAATGTAAGCAAAAATGTATGGCATATGGCTGTCTAACATAAGTTAAATTCATTCCTATTTTGGTTTAAATGTGTTTATATGCACATATATACACACGGCATCTATTGCACGTCTGTCTGTCCTGGGAGAGGGATCCCTCCTCTGTTGCTCTCCCTGAGGTTTCTCCCATGTTCCCCTTTAAACTGTGGGTTTTCTTCGGAAGCTTCTTCTTGTACGATGTGAGGGTCTAAGGACAGAGGGTGTCATATTGTCATACTGATATTCTGTACACACTGTGAAGTCCACTGAGACAAATGTAACATTTGTGATATTGGGCTATATAAATAAACATTGATTGATTGATTGATATGTATGTGCATTTTTGCACCTTTTTCTGTACAAAAACCACATGGCCAAGAATATATTGGAGAAAAAAAATCTAAATCTAGGAATATCATGATGTCAAAGAGCAATGCTATTACTAATCTTATGTATAAGGATTTAAAAAATCGTAATTAGGATACTTTGAAAGAGTATTCTGTTGGATTGCAAAAATGTATCTGCAAGTGTGAGTGCGCAAACAAGCATGTATTTTATACGTTTTTTTGCCAAAACATTAAAACCCGTCTAAATAAATGTGCTGAAAAATCTTAATCTACATATCTCACAATCTAAAACAAGGTTTAACAATGTTCATTAGTAATAGTAAATTAGTAATATTTTAATGAGTAATAGTATATAGAAATGTGTTAAGATTATATTTGTGACATTCAGCCATCCATGTATCGATTTGTAGAATCTCATAATCTGGAACAGAGTTTAAATTACTAACGCTTTAATGAATGGCCTATATGGTGTGTTTCATAATTCGGGTCCCTTTTCAAAGCCTTCGGTGTTCGTGGGTGGAAGGCGCTTGATCTTCCCTTGTTCATATTAAACAAGTCAGTTTCCAGCCCCCACCTCAGAAACCTATACTCACATTTACGCTTTCACTTATTGGATGTGAATATGAGCCTGTGTGTAGCTTTCATTTCAGCTCAGGCCAGTGAGTTTGATTCCTTTTGAACAGGCAGTAACATGAGGCAACTATGACAGGCAGGACGACCCTTGATCACGGTTAATTATCTAAGTGGACGTGAGGCTCCCAAACCACCAGAGCACTGCAGCAGGGAGCGTTTCTGTGCATATGTGCCTTCAAACCGGTGTGAGACACTTTGAATGGGAGATATCCTGTTTGTGTGTTGCTATCATCACCACTGCAGGACATATTGCCCTTCAAGTGTGTGTCGTGATCGCACCAATAATTTCCTGGAACATCATTCAAAAAGTGAAAGGGAGTTTGTCGAACCTGTCAAACACAAACGTGCACTAAGGAGACTAATACAGCTTTAATGAAGCTCAGGCCATTTAAGATTTATGAAACACTATGGACTGTCATTACACTCAAATTCAAAATGGTTGCATCATCTCTGAGGAAATGATCTTCTTAAATTGTGGAGACGATGTGTTGAATTCCCTGGAGATTAAAATGAAATGCGGTATCAGTTTTAATGTGCTCAGAACTATTACTGAACTTTTAGATCTTGCGACATGAAAAGGAAGAAAAACTTGAAAGAAAATTTGACATTTTACCAAAGAAAAAAGAAAGATGCTTTTCACCGTCTTTTAAAGTGTCCTCAGCCCCAATGCACATTTACATAATGAGTCAATGTTAGTGAGTCATTTGTATAAGTGCCCACTGAAGAATCCAGAGATGAACGCAACGATTGTGTCCTTGGAAGTATTGACTGGATTACAACATGTCACTGACGGACAGCAGGGCTAATCCTGCTGTTTCTCGCAGGAGGGAATCTGCCAATAACATAAGAAGGAATAATGGGCTGTTTTGCACATGAAACCAGCAACCTGTGGGCGGTCTCATTTGTTCTATAAATATATCACGGTGCTTCTGTGAAATACTTGTTTTGGTGCCTTCTTTGTGGATAAAACTACTGTGTGTTTGTGTGAGTGTGTGTGTGTGTGTCTTTTTGTGTGTGTGTGAGAGTGTGTGTGTGTGTGTTTAAATACAGTATGTGGCAAATTGTCAAAAAGCTGATGACACTCGACGGGCATGACATGTTTCATGGACTGAAGGTCCTGAAACTTCCTCTCCTTGATTGGCAGAGCGTCAACTTCAGCAGTTGCAGCTGCCTGTTGATATTCCTGATGGGAGATGGGGGTAGTTGGGAGATGGTTGTGCCTGGGTGAAGGAACTTCTTGTCTTTGTAGGTCGCTGTGCTTCTACAGTCGTGTGAATCAACAGTGGGCAGATCCTATAACCAGTCCTTAAGGAAATCTGTGACAGCAGTTTCCAGCTTTGCATTTTTGCCACTCTTAGGTGGAGATGTAGTTGGCGGGTCTGCCACTTGTTCGTCATGGTCGATGGTGTCTTTGTTCAGCCAGTGTAATGGTTCTTTCAGGGATACCAAGTGTAGAAGAAAAAAAGCTTTGCACACTTTAAGATTCGTTCCATCCTGAACTGCGCCTGGATTCCTCACCAACTTTCTTTCTTTCATGGAAAACTTTGTGACCAAAGTGGTGACGTATGTTCTTCACAGTTGTCCATTGATCAAACTTTCTGAAATATCCACTGCCTCTGCTCTTCTGTAATGGATTGACAGTCTCAAGTCGTGACTCGTTGACAGAACTTTGAATTGCAGGGAAGGCCCATAGCCTTTGCAGCTATTTCTTTGCCACCTTTGGCCTTGTATGCCATTCCTTTGAGACGTTTCTTCCTGGATTAATTTTTCTTCCATGTTTCTGGGCTGAGGTATTTATGTTGTTTCCTTTTGACCGTATTGTTTTCATACACATCCTCTAGATGAGGACCATAATGTTCTGAAGTTGCTGCCAGACTGTATTCATTTTCAGGGACAGAGGACTCATCAGAGGATGGATTGTAGTTTGGGTCTATGATAACATCATCATCGTCATCATCATCATCATCATCATCATCATCATCATCATCATCTGTGTCTTCTTCATGGTGTGGATGGGTCTGCTTGGCATCTTCAGCAACACTCTCTTCTTCAATGAGTGTTTAAGTTATTGTCTGCTCCATCTGATACAGGGTCTTGGCCTGGTACATGCTGCTCCACCTCTTTAACAACGGTCTCATTTTCATTGGATGATTCCTGATCGGTGTCTGAAAAGTCAAGTGCATCTCCTACCAAAAAGGAGCAGGCGTACAGTCACAACTGTGTAATCATTATGAAAAAATGTTTGTAATTGCACTGTGGTATTAATACATTAAAGCTATTTTGATGAATATTATTTGGCCAAATTCAATTAAAAAACATTTAATCTTTCCTAATAAGATGGAAATGTAATGTGGAAAAAGGAGACAATAATACAATATTAACAATTGAAATGTACTTTTCCTCATTCATAATTATGCAGTAATTGTAACCGTTACTTTTGAAAGGTTAGATTAGTTTTTACATTAGTCTTTATTGTCCCAGAGGGAAATGTGTGCATGCTTCATGGAGCTACAGTAGCTACATTAGCTACAGTAACTATACCTAGAGTAGCTTCGGTAGCTACAGTAACTATACATTGAGAAAGTAAAAGACTAAATAACTACACAACATTTATAGCCTAGCCAATAGGCAGGGGATACCCAGCTAGAAATTGTTGGTTCTCAAAACATTCTGAGAATGTTACATTCATTGTTGACTACGCCCCCACCATTCATGGATCACCAGGTGGTTCCCCCATCATCTCCCTCCTCCGGACGGAGGAGGCAGAGCGGGGTCCCGGTCTAGGTCCGGCACACGGACCAGTGGTATCTCTCTCCGGCGTCACGGCTCTGCCGTCGATTGGCGGAATTCTCCAGGAGCTTCCGGAGATTATTGCTAAGGCAGCCGCCTGGCGAGATCTCCCCGTTCCCCCAGCTCAGGAGAGCGCGTATTCGGATGACATGTCCGGGGTGTTCTCCCAGGATCAGAGGGTCAAGAGTGATCCGATCTGGCCACGCTTTCCGCCCATCAGGAAGTACCAGGAGGGAGCGGCAGCGAACCCCAGGACATTGAGGGCTCCTATATCTACATACACTCCCCTTACAAGGGTGGAGGGATTTACGGATAAAGGTTTTCCGACCGTGCCTCCGCTGGAGCCGAACCTCACAACGTTTTTTGGAGCTAAGCAGGCCAGCACGGTTGCCGGACGGCGACCCATGTTGACTGCCTCCAGGGATCAGTTTGTCGCCCGACAGACCGACAGGATGCACCAGTGTGCTTACCAGGCGTCAGCGGCGGCAAACAATATTGCATTGCTGGTAAATTCCATGGTGCGTATAACTGAGCAGTCCGACACCATGTCCTCAGTGGAGGCTGAGGAGATCGGTAAGGCGGCCAGCACTGCATTAACCGTGAGCGCGGCAGTCGCAGACTTCTCAATGAAGTCTGCATCGGAGCAAACAGACGACATATGACGTCACGTCGGCTGGCTTCAGCCGGTCAAACGTCCCCAGCAACAGCAGCGACAGCAGCACCCGCAGCTCCTGCAACAGTCTCAGCAGGGGCAGCGCGGGCAACGGCGAGATCAGCAGCGGCGCCAGAATCGCCCTTCGGCGGCTGCGGGGGCACCGTCCCATATCTCCGCTCCTCCGCCACAGAGACAGAATCTCCAGGCGGCGAGTCGGAGAGGAACGAGGAACCCCCGCTCCTGGTCTGCTCCTCCGAGAGAGCCTCCGAGGAGGCAGAGCCAAAAGTGACTTTTTGGGGGGGATGTGCGGGAGTACATTTTCAATAAAAATGTTGAAAATTACAACAGTGTGTCTGTAGCAGCTGTTTCTCACATTTCCCCCACACTAGTCAGGCCGGCTGTTGTTAATCAGTCGGTTAACAGACAGCAAGGTTCGCTGCATAAGCCGGCTGTTTGTAACCTATCGGTTATCGGAGATGCAGTGTGTGGAGACCCAGTCGCAGCCCTTTCGGGCGGGGCCCCCCTTGGGTTGCTTTACAAGCAACAGCGGCAAGGGCTCTAGCATGGCTCGTCACCATGACTACCACAGTACAACAAAAGCAGGTTTGCCCGCTCTCGGAGCATTGCTCAGAGTGGCGGCGGATATGTTTGATGGACAGATGGATGAGCAGGCTGATCAGCAGAGGGTACTCTGCAATTTGCCTCCCCCCCCCCGCAGTTCAATGGGATTCAGGAAACACTTCTGTTATCCCAAGAACAGTGTCTTGCGCTCCAGGCGGAGCTGCAGGAACTCCTGGTAAAAACTGCGATTTCCAGGGTTCCTCAGGGGGAAGAAAATCGGGGGTTTTACTCCCGTTATTTTCTTATCCCGAAAAAGACCGGGGGAATGAGACCCATCCTCGATCTGTCAGCATTCAACAGGGTGATAATGAAAAGACCTTTACATATGCTGACAATCAAACAGGTGCTGGAGTACGTTCACTAGGGGGACTGGTTTACGTCAATAGACCTGAAGGATGCCTTCTTCCGGAACATTCCAGGGAATATCGTACCAGTTCAATCGACTGCCGTTCGGATATTCCCTGGCTCCTCGCACTTTTTCAAAGTGTGTGGAGACGGCGCTGGAGCCGCTACACAGAGGAGGGATGAGGGTGTTATTTTATCTGGACGACCTGCTGTTGCTGGCTCGCTCCAAGGCTGCTTTACAGACGATACAGCTCGTATCTCATCTGTCAAGTCTGGGTTTCATTGTCAATTGGAAAAAGAGCTGTCCTCTTCCATCCCAGGTTATCGTTTATCTGGGAGTGGAATTGAACTCAGCCCGCATGAGAGCGCGACTCTCACAGCAGAGAGTGGAGAAAGTGACAGCTCTCCTCCGGCGCGTCACACCTCGCAGGGTGGTGACAGCCCTCTCTGTGATGCAGCTGTTAGGCATGATGTCAGCTGGTCACGTGGTGATCCCTCTGGGACTCCTTCACATGAGGAGACTCCAGAGGTGGTTTATTCGCCTGCGTATCGACCCCGTGCGTCAGAAGAGACGCATGGTGTACGTTCCCCCTTCCGTGGGTCCGGATTTAGCCTATTGGAAAAATCTCCACGTCCTGTCAGGGGGGGTTCCCCTGGGCAGAGTGACGTCACACACCACGGTGTTTACAGACGCATCTCTCACAGGCTGGGAGGAACGTGCATGTCCCAGGCAGTGGGAGGACAGTGGCCGGCTCACATGTCTCTCCACATAAACGTGCTGGAGTTAATCTCCGTATGGAGAGTAATCCAACACTTCGCCCCATTGTTGTTCAATCAGCATGTGTTGCTTCGGACAGACAACAAAGCAGCGGCGGCATACGTAAATCGCCAGGGAGGCGTACGATCAGCGCAGCTGCTGAACACAGCCAGACGGCTGCTGTGTTGTGTGCAAACACACGTACTCTCTATCAGAGCGGTGTATATTCCCGGCGTGTTGAACAGAGGGGCGGACCTAATGTCCAGAGGAGGTCCTTACCAAGGGGATTGGAGCCTCCACCCCGAACTGGTCTCCCAGGTATGGAGCAGGTTCGCGAGAGCGGAGGTGGATCTGTTCGCTGCACGCGAGAACGCACAGTGTGCCCTCTGGTTCTCCCTGAGAACGCAGGACCACCCCCCTCTGGGCGTGGACGCGTTTGCACACAGGCCGTGGCCCAAGGGGTTGTTATACGCTTTCCCACCAGTTCCTCTGATCCCTCGGTTCCTGGACCGAGTGCAGGAGGAGAGACTGACAGCAATCTTAATAGCACCGGAACGCACGGGAGCGTCCTGGTTTCCATGCCTACAGCGGATACTGTCAGGGAGACCGTAGGAAATGCCGTGGCGCAGGGACGCTCTCTCCCAGGTGGAAGGAGCGATCAGCAGTCACCCAGTATTGGGCCAACGTTTGTGGGCATGGCCCCTGAACGGGAACATTTAGAGGGGCTGGGCCTCTCTAAAAATGTTATCAGTACCATTCAGGGTTCAAGGGCGGCGTCCACCAGGGCATCCTACACAGCCAAATGGACAGCGTTCCAGCGCTGGTGTGTAGGGAAAAACCTGGACTCCGTTAGGTGCCCCCTGCCTCAAGTACTGTCGTTCCTCCAGACATTACTGGGCAGGAAGTTGGCTTATAGCACGGTAAAAACGTACGCTGCTGCCATCTCATCTTGCCACGTAGGGTTTGGTATCAGCACGGTGTTTAGTCACCCTCTGACAACACGGTTTCTACGGGGAGTACAGAGACTTAGACCGGTGTCATGCGCTTTGGCGCCTCAATGGGATTTGGCGTTGGTGTTATGCGCACTGAGTAAAGCTCCATTCGAACCTTTGGATCAGGTTCCCCGAAAGTTTCTGTCAGCAAAAGTAGCTCTGCTATTGGCTCTGACATCAGCTAAAAGGGTGAGTGATTTGTCTGCTCTCTCTGTGGCTCCGTCATGTCTACAGATCCAAGGAGATGGCATTCACCTTCATTCCCTTAAAGAGAATATTCATTTGGAATAATGCTATATTTCCAGGGACTGTGATGCTCCTTTCTTTTTCGCATGGGTTATTAATTGAGTAGATGTGTTTTTGTACTTCTGGTTACGGACGGACCAGTGGGGCGTGGACTACATCCTGCTTCACCCTTAACCCAATAGAGATAGCCTTAGAGGGCGAAGCCTTATACGAAATAGAACTGGGGTTACGTACTGTAACCCAACTTCTATGAGTATAGGCGCAGCCCTCTAAGGTTCGGGCCCCACTGGCTCCGCGAATAGCTGAAGAAAAGCTGTTTGTGTGGGAGCAGTTGAACCTACTTCCTATTTATACGGAAGTGAGGCCGGAGGTGGGGCCCACGTCATAGGTGGGCGTGGATTAAGTCTGTCAGTGCTGCACACGTGCAGTGGGATTACCCAATAGCGATAGCCTTAGAGGGCTGCGCCTATACTCATAGAAGCTGGGTTACAGTACGTAACCCCAGATTTGTATCCAATATGCATAAACAGCAGACACTGTTTATACGCAGCCCTCACAAACCACACTCGGCCAGATAGCTTATCTAACAGTTAGAACCTACATACGAGACACAACCTTTATAGTCAGAAAAAATTGTGATTATTTTCGGATATTTTACACATATGAAATTATGAATACTGTGGGCCTACATACCTCAGTGTGATTATAAGTGCATGTGAGTGAATATTGGCATGCATAAATTCGTTTTTATACGTCCTATTCATTGTCTCAATGCGCTCATACATCTTAAGAAAGTTATCACCAAAAATGTTAAGAATGTTTTTAGAGAACGTTATCCTACCTTTCAGAAGAACATTCTAGGAACCAAAATAAAACGTCCCGCTGAAAACGTTTTAAGAACAGTAGGGCATAATGTTCTAACAATCTTATCAAAAACATCTTAGGTTATCAAAAACATCTTAAGAAGGTTATTACCAAGCATTTCAAGAATGTTTTTAAAGAAGGTTATCCTACCTTTCAGAAGAACATTCTGGGAACCAAAATAAAACGTCCCGCTGAAAACATTCCTAGAACAATAAATGGTAACAAACATTTCTAGCTGGGAACTCACACATGCCACCGCAAACATGCAATATCTGCTTACAGCTTATCATGAATTACGTGCATGTTTGTTTTTTTCAAAAGGAAAATGTGGTGACATCAGATTTTTTTTAAAACATCCTTTTCAAACAAATGCAACACGTTTGTTTTTCAAAGCGCTCTAGAAATAAATCTGACGTTGACCATGTGTTAATATTTGCCATAACAGGAACGTTTTATAAAAAAAGAAGAACATCCTGAAAACATTTTCAGAATGTTTCTTGGAGAATGTTCTTCATTTGTTATCATGTAACATTGAGGGAAGTGTTTTATAAAGAACATCTTTAATGTGTTACCCAACAACGTCCAAAACACATCCTTAGAATGTTGCAGGCAAAACGTTCCACCTTTGTTAACATATCACATTAAAGGAACGTTTTATAAAAAAACTTTCTGTCATCTCAGGCCTAAATAACATCCTGAAAACATCCTCTGAATGTTGCAGTTAAAACGTTATGTCTTAGTTAACCTTAAACCTTATAGGAACATTATTTGAAAATAATCATCCTAAAAAGGTTCTTTGAACCTCAGATTAAAACGTTTCTTTAAAACCTTATTAGAACCAATAGGTAACGTTAGCCAAAGTTGTGAGAACGTTCCTCGCTAGCTGGGATAAGCCCTGAACCATGAAAATAACTTAATTTATCTGTTCGTTTTTCTTTTTCTTGAAGCAGCCATTTTGTAAAGCTTGTAAAATTGCCTAAGTCACAAGACAATGTGACTTAAGCAATTATCTCTTTTTTTTAAATATGGCCTAAGTCACACTCTTGACATAGGCCATTATACAATCAGGGTAGGAACAGCCCTATCCTTTCAATAAGGATGTAGGCAATTTTACCAGAGGTGGCCAGAATCAAGAAGAGATGATTTAGGCAAAAAAAACATTTTCTGCAAAATATGACATAGGCCATTAGTATAAGAAGGTGACGCTATAACACTCTACAGGAAAGGGAAAACCCCAGAAAGCACAATAAGCCCCTAACTTTGTAGTCTAAATATTGAATGCAAAATAAGTTAAAAGCTGTGTTATTTGGTGTGAAATGCATTTATATTTGTAGTTTAAGGGCTAAAAACACAAGCAAAAGATACTTCAAAGTTGATTATGACGGATAAAGTATTGTATAGTAAGTGTAAATGTTCAAAGTGTTGTTGGCATACATTATACCTCATATAATTAGAATAGACAGTTTAGATCCAGAGCAATATGCTAAACAAATTTCCCTTTCAGTTTTTCAGTGTATACATCATGTTTTTGTCCTAGTCATATGATGAAAAAAACAACTCTTTCTCTGTCTGCTCTAAACCAAATCACAGCCATTACCAAGTGGGAGTTTGTTGTCAGTTTTCCTAAGCAGATTCCTGCTTGCATTGGCTGTCAGACTGTCAGATAAAGAAATAACTTGTGAGTGCCTTTACATTTATTCCCCTAAGACGTGCTGAGGAGAGACCAGAGTAAACAGAAATGCAGCGTGACAGCTTATATCTGCGCAGAGGATGCTGAAGGAAGTTGAAAGGAGACTATGGTTCAGAGGAAATTACATCATGTTCATGGACTCTCCATCCGACACTCTTTGGGGTAAGAGGGATTATAATACAAGCCCACTGTTTGAGTTACAGCAGAGAGAACATTCAAAGGCTTTATTGTCACATTAGCTGCAGCGTAGTTTGGCAATGAAAAGTCCAAGGCTACTCTAATAGTGCAACATGGATGTAAAATAGTGCTAGTGACACAGAGCTGCAGGTAACATACAGGAATAAGTAATGTATGTACGTGTAAAGTGGAAATAAACAGGTGGACTGCAAACAGATATATGTGCTGGCTTTTTCTGTTCAAACAAGAGAATAATACATGTGTGCAGTGAGAGAGCAGAAGTGAGAGAAATACTCAAATCCTTAAGTTAAAAGTAAAAAGAAATACCCTCTTACAAGTAAAAGTCCTGGCTTCAAAATGTCCAAAATGAGAAGTAATATCAGAAAATGAACTCAAAGTATCAAAAGCATTTATTAAATTAGATAAGATGCAAATTAGATACACTTTCTTTTATCCTTAATTGGGATTTTCTTTTCTTACACCAAGATGAAAAAAATACATTGCACTTGAATAAAATATAAATAAACAAACATTAAATATATATACATATATATATGTATAATAAGATATATATTTATAGAGTACAAATATAATAATAATTAATATAAAAATACAAAATACAAAATAGGTTACAAAACACTGTAATAGACTACACAGCTAGAAATTTTTGGTTCTAAAAACATTCTGAGAATGTTACATTCATTGTTCTAGGGATGTTTTCAGCCGGAAGTTTTCTTTTGGTTCCCAGAACGTTCTTCTGAAAGGTAGGATAACATTCTCTAAAAACATTCTTAAAATGTTTGGTGATAACCTTCCTAAAATGTTTTTGATAACATTGTTAGAACATTATGCCCTACTATTCTTAAAACGTTTTCAGCGGGAAGTTTTAGTTTTGTTCCCAGAATGTTCTTCTGAAAGGTAGGATAACTTTCTCTAGAAACATTCTTAAAATGTTTGGTGATAACCTTTTTTTACATGTTTTTGATAACATTGTTAGAACATTATGCCCTACTATTCTTAAAACGTTTTCAGCTGCAAGTTAGACTTTTTTATTAGAATGTTATTATTTTAGAGTAGGATAACGTGCTTTATCGTTCCGATTTATCAGAAGTCTTTTCTTTTTTTATAAATGCGACCTGCAGCTACAGTAGTACAAGTCACTTTCGGTGTCACATGTACTGGAGGGGACCCAGAATCAGACTCGGAATCAGCTGGTGAAAGTAACATATGTTTATTAGAAAATGGGAGCTGGGAGTGGAGGTTGGTTATGGCGGCAGTGGGAAACAGTTAGTGATGGTAGTTTGACACTGAAGCTTTGAACGGAGCTTCAACCCTGGACTTCCTATTTCATAGAAGCAGTGCTTCGAAGCTTGCTTCAAATCACGTGACATATGAAATGTGGAGAAATTGTGAACAAAAAGACAATTATCGGTAATATAAAAACAGTTCAATATTTTAAGGAATAGATAGCCCAGTGGGTAGAGCCGGCGGCCCGAATGCGGCGATGTCCTCCGCGCAGCTGGTTCAAAGCCCGGAATGGATGTACTTTTAATCATTGCTTTTCAACTTTAATAACTGTTAAAAGGCCCTCTCCTCCCAAAAAAATGTCTAGCACTCTAGTCTCTTCTCAATAACCCAATACACACAATTATCAATCTTTAATTGCAAATAGAACATGATATTCAGTCTTAAGTGTGTGTGTGCATCGAATATTTTTCAAGGCAAAGATACGTTAAACCCACTGCAGCCTTGCACTTCGCCAGGAGAGGTCGCTGTAACTGAAGCTTCGAGAAATGAACCTATTTCCGACACAATTGTCCAAGTGGTTCGACGCTTCATTCAAAGCTTCATTTTGCCATCACTAGAAACAGTTATTCCAGGGTGGGTAGAGAGACCTGGCTGGTCTTGGGAGTGTGGAAGGCCTTGGATTCCTCCTGGGAAAGACATAAAAATGAGTGTGAGGCAAAAGCAGGCAAATTTGTCAAAGAATATGCTGGTAAAAAGCAAGAGCAGCACACAACAAACTGTTCACGGCAACAATCCGGCAGGGAATGAGTGCAGGCTGCAGGTTTTCATAGTGTGGCTGATGAGCAGGTTGCAGGTGTGGTTGATTGGAGATTGCTCCCAGCCGTGTCGAGCAGACCAGCAGGCAGAGAGAGAGAGACACACAGTAGAAACAAACACATACAAACACTAACAGGGGTTTCAGGGACGGGTAGTGACAGTCGGCACACTCCTCTATATGTCTGTCGGTCTCAAATCTAAAGGGTGCAATAACGATTTTTCTCCAATATGCATAAACAGCGGACACTGTTTACTGTATATGCAGCCCTCACAAACCACACACGGCCAGATAGCTTATCCAACAGTTAGAACCTACATACGAGAAACAACCTTTATAGTCAGAAAAAAGTGTAATTATTTTCGGATATTTTACAATTATGAATACTGTGGGCCTACATACCTCAGTGTGATTATAAGTGCATGTGAGTGAATATTGGCATGCAAATTCGTTTTTATACGTCCTATTCATTGTCTCAATGCGCTCATACATCTTAAGAAAGTTATCACCAACAATTTTAAGAATGTTTTAAGAGAACGTTACCCTACCTTTCAGAAGAACATTCTGGGAACCAAAATAAAACGTCCCGCTGAAAACATTCCTAGAACAACAAATGGTAACAAACATTTCTAGCTGGGAACTCACACATGCCACCACAAACATGCAATATCTGCTTACAGCTTATCATGAATTATGTGCTTGTTTGTTTTTTTCAAAAGGAAAATATGGTGACATCAGATTTTTTTTAAACATCCTTTTCAAACAAATGCAACAAGTTTGTTTTTTAAAGCGCTATAGAAATAAATCTGACGTTGACCATGACCGTGTTAATATTTGCCATAACAGGAACGTTTTATAAAAAAAGAAGAACATCCTGAAAACATTTTCAGAATGTTGCTTGGAGAATGTTCTTCAATTGTTATCATGTAACATTGAGGGAACGTTTTATAAAGAACATCTTTAATGTGTTACCCCAACAATGTACAAAACACATCCTTATGCTGCGTTCACACCGGACGCGATGTGAATATTCGCTTCGCTCTAATCACATCGCTCTCGTCTAATTGTCCGTTCACACCGGACGCAATGGGAATATTCGCTTTGCTCTAATCGCTCGAGTTTCACTGCGGCTGCCAGCTGTGTTTACTCGCATCATTCAAACAAGACGCGCTGGCTCGGGAGCTACAACTACAACAAAATGAACATATTTTACCGTGATTAAATTTGAATACACGTTTCTAAATGATGCCGACGTAACAACACACTGATACCGGTTAGTAAAAACCATGAATTAATGCTTGACAAGTCTGCAGACAGACAGCAGGCGAAAAACCTTTTAAAATGCTTGTTTTCTGAATGGAGATTGGGTCGACCAGCATAAGCTAACGTTGTATATGCTCACTCCACACTCATAACAACGGCCTACAGACATAAATAAACCAGCGACTGTATTTGCCATGACACAGACAGTCTGTGGTTTGTACTTGTTAGTGGTGCACGATAATTATCGGTCCGATATTAGGAATTATGACGTCATCCCGATAAACCCGATAAAAGTATTAATAGCCCCGATAATATACAATATATTTTTTGGGTAAAAAAAAATACTGCGGTGTGGGTGGATTGGGATGAGGGGCGCTTGTTTTTTCACTCGGCTCCTCCCGTTTTGCCAGTACTGTGGTATTAGTGGTTTAGGAAGAGGGGAGTTTTTCACAAATCCAGCGCTCCCTAACTCATGCCTGGCTGTGACGTAAATGGTGTGCGGCCGTGAAGCCAGAACAGTAAACAAACATGTCGTCGGTAGTATGGGACTATTTCAAAGTTTCAGAGTTAGATAGTTCGCTTGCTATTTGTATTAACAAATGAAATGCAGAAGTTCCACGAGGAGGGAAAAAGGCAACGAGCTATAATACTTCCAAACTGATTAGTCACCTGAAACATCGCCATCGCTACGATGGTGTGTTAAAAGCGTACGAAGACGCCTGCGCTGCTAAACTAGCGGCGAATCCAAAGCCAGCTGCAAAGGCACCGGGGCTTTTACCTATCGACGAGGCTTTTGAAAAAGGCAAGAATGTCACAAACGAGCTGAGGACCAAAATGCAGAACACGGGAAACCAGAGATAGTCGGTAACCAGCTTTATTAGAGTCAATAGGCTGGTAGGAGACAACACGGCAGATAGTAGGCAAAGGGCTGGTCGGGGACAGGCGAGGTTTCCGGGAGAAGGCAGGACGGGAGTCGTAGGCACAGAACGGGTCAGGGAGCAGGCGAGGCAGGCTGGTCAGGGACAGGCAGGGTCGAAACCGGGAGAGCAATCTGAGGAGTAGTGCGGGAAAGACAAGCATGCTGCGAAGTACGATCTGGCACTGAGGTGAAGGTGAAGTGGGCCTAAATACTACTGGAGCTGATGGGTGTAACAGAGTGAGAGAGAGAGAGACAGGGTGTGACTACCAGGTGACTAAGGAATGATAATGCAGAAAATAGGTGAGTGAGAAAGCAGACTGTGACAGAACCCCCCCCCTTAATGGACGGCTCCAGACGTCTAAACAATACTAAAAAAAAAAAAAAAAAAAAGACCCAAGAAAAAAAACCCTACAGACACCGGGTGGAAGGTGGAGGTATGGGAAAGGTTAGTACTCGTCTGAGACTGCTCTCTCGGCCTCTCCCTCCTGGAAATCCTCGTCCTCCTCGCCCGATGACGACTCCCCCTCCTCCTCGACGAAGCCTCTGGTCCGTAGCGGACGAGTACTCCCTGGCTTAACGCCTGGTCGAGCGTGGGTCCTAGACGGCTGCTCCGGTTAACGCAGGTGGAAGTCTCGGATGAGCTGAGGGTTGAGGATATGACGAGCCGGAACCCACTGCCTCTCCTCAGGACCATAGCCCTCCCAGTCCACCAAATATTGAACCCCTCTTCCTCTGAGACGGGAACGGAGTAAACGACGAAGGGTGTAGGTAGGGCCCCCATCGATCATCCTAGGGGGTGGTGGTGGAGGGGCGGCGGAAACCATAGGGCTCTCCCGGACAGGTTTAATCCTAGAGACGTGGAAGGTAGGATGGATTTTCATGTTCCGGGGCAAACTCAGTCGAACTGCTGCAGGATTAATGACCTTGACAATCTCGAAGGGTCCAATAAACCTGGGCGCTAACTTTTTAGACTCCATCCGAAGGGGAATGTTCTGGGTGGAAAGCCACACCCTCTGGCCTACCTGGTACACAGGTGCCTTGGTTCGTCGGCGGTTCGCTGATGTGGCGTACCGGTTAGCAGACTGAAGCAGAGTTGTACGAGCCTGCCTCCAAGTCCTCCGACAACGTCGGATGAAAGCCTGGACAGACGGACAGGTAACCTCCTTCTCCAATGCAGAGAACAATGGGGGTTGAACACCGTATGCACACTGAAAAGGGGAAAGACCAGTAGCGGAACTGATGAGGGTGTTGTGGGCATACTCCACCCACAGGAGTTGGTTTGACCAGGTCGTGGGATGATCGGAAGCCCTGCAGCGGAGAGTGGTCTCCATCTCCTGATTCTTCCGTTCGGTCTGGCCATTGGCCTGTGGGTGGAAACCGGAGGTGAGACTAAGCGTCGCCCCGATGAGCTCACAAAACTCCCTCCAAAACACAGAGGTGAATTGGGGCCCCCGGTCGGAAACCACATCAGTCGCCAGTCCGTGAATGCGAAACACGTGGAGCAGAATCAGTTCTGCCGTCTCCTTAGCTGACGGGATCTTAGGCAGGGGTATGAAATGAGCCATCTTACTAAACCGATCTACCACCGTCAAGATGGCAGTATGTCCGTGGGACGGTGGTAGACCAGTCACAAAGTCCAATGAAATATGTGACCAAGGGCGACGTGGGACCGGTAATGGATGAAGGAGGCCAGCTGGCGCTTGGTGAGATGGTTTGTGCCGATTGCACACAGGACAGGCGTTCACAAACTCCCGGGTGTCAGCCTCCAGCGTGGCCCACCAGAACCGTTGTAGGACCATCCCCTTGGTACGTTGAATTCCAGGGTGGCAGGAAAGTCTGGAGCTATGAGCCCACTGAAGCACCTCAGCCCTCAAAACCTGAGGCACAAACAAGCGGTTAAGAGGACAAGAACTAGGACCGGGTTGGTCCACCAAAGCGGTCTTAACCCTCTCCTCAATCTCCCAAGCGAGGACGCCGATCACTCGAGGAGCAGGAAGAATAGTGTCCGGAATACCCCGGGTGTCTCCCTCCCTCCCGAACTGCCGGGACAAAGCGTCGGCCTTCACGTTGCGGGAGCCCGGGCGGTAGGAGAGAAAAAAATTAAACCGGGTGAAAAATAACGACCACCTGGCTTGCCGAGAATTCAGTCTCTGTGCCGACCTGATGTATTCCAGGTTCTTATGGTCGGTCCATACCTGAAATGGTTGTTCTGTCCCCTCAAGCCAGTGTCGCCACTCCTCCAACGCCAACTTGACTGCTAGAAGCTCTCGATTCCCCACGTCATAGTTTCTCTCCGCCGGACTCAATCTCCTCGAAAAGAAAGCACAGGGGTGGAGCTTCTGGTTCTCACCAGAACGTTGCGACAGGATGGCCCCCACCCCTACGTCAGAAGCATCCACCTCCACCACCAACTGACCAGCGGTGTCTGGTACTTGAAGGATAGGAGCTGACGTAAACCGGCCCTTGAGGTCCTGAAAAGCCTCCTCGGCTGCAGGGGACCATCGGAACGTCACCTTGGATGAGGTCAGGGCGGTGAGCGGGGCGGCCACGGTGCTGTAGCCACGGATGAACCGTCTGTAAAAGTTGGCGAATCCCAGGAAACGTTGCAGCTCCTTCCGGGAATCAGGGACCCGCCACGAGGTAACTGCTGAGACCTTAGAAGGATCCATCTCCACACTTCCTTGACCCACGATGTAGCCAAGAAAGGCGACCGAAGAAGTGTGAAACTCGCACTTCTCCGTCTTGACGAACAGTGAGTTCTCCAGAAGTCTCTGGAGGACTGTCTGGACATGATGGACGTGCTCCTTGAGGTTCTTAGAAAAAATCAAGATGTCGTCCAGATAGACAAAAACATAACGATCCAACATGTCTCGGAGTACGTCGTTCACCAACGCCTGGAAAACTGCAGGGGCGTTGGTAAGTCCAAATGGCATCACCAGGTACTCGTAATGTCCCGAAGAGGTGTTGAAGGCGGTCTTCCATTCGTCCCCCTCCCGGATTCGTACCAGGTGATAAGCGTTTCGTAGATCCAGCTTAGTGAAGATTGTAGCCCCCTGTAGTACAGGGCTCGACATTATAATTGGCCCGCTGGCCCGGAAGCACTATTTAGACACCCCGGGCCAGCATAACGTACTTTCCACTTGCCCGCTCGGGCCACTAAAAATATTGTTTAAAAAAAAATGTTTCCTGTGGTATTGGTATTTTGACAAGCAATGTTGTTAAATTGTTTCGTTTATTAACGCTACAACATAGCGTTTCGTGAGTCGCTTGTCTTTGTTGGGTGAAAAGCAAACAGCTGTTTGCTGCGGAGCGCAGCGCGAGCAGGCTCCCGTGAGCGCGCTCCTTCACTACAGACTATCGCGCCACCTAACCATTCGCCAAAATGTTTTTAATACCAGCGGTAACCGGCCAAGCGCCGAGCAAAAAACTATTTTCAAATAAAAGAAAGTCACCGGAGGAGTTAAAGGAGAGTGACAGGGAGAGGAGAAGAAGAGGGAGAGAAAGTTTCAGCTTGATCGATGGAGTTGGCTTCTAGTGATGCAGTGACGCGTCCTAAAACCCTTTTATAATCTATCGATTAGATTTATGATTCGAAAATGATAAAAGTAGGGTAGACATGTGGAGATTATCCGGCTGAACAAAACGTGCATTTATCAAACAGGTTTGTTTTCCACAGACCTTATTTCCAGCTATTTTCAAAACCCTGTGGAGAAATCCCGTTGCTTTCTGTGGAGGGAACCAGCAGCTTACTTCCTGGTTTTAGGACGCGTTACTCACTGCACCTCTCAATATGATGCCAATATAAACAAGGTATTTTGTCGGCTCTGTACATTAATGCCGACCTATGCTGACAAGTAAGTGAAGAGTAGACAATATAAAGGTATTGGCTATAGGGAAATGTCCCAGCAGTTTAGGATAATGAAGGATCTAATCTAATCTATAGCCATTACATTTCTAACTCCTAATGACAGGAAGGCAGAAAGTGCATTATACAAATAATAATACTCATAATAATAGCAGACATTTTTTAACAATGACCACGATATCATTATTTTAATAAACCAAATATGAACAAATGAGGAAGAACTGATTGTTTAAATGTTGTAGTACAAGTAGTAATGTAGAAATTACTATTGCAACAAATGTGTTAATTTTCTTCATTATTTGTCGATATTTTTGGACGAATGCTCCGGGCCAGTGGTTACAATGGTGGGGCCAGTGACAATACAATTCCACCGGCCCGGAGGGCCAGTGGCTTTTTACCCTTAATGTCTACCCCTGTAGTAACTCAAATGCTGACGAGATGAGTGGCAAAGGATAACGATTCTTCACCGTGACGTCGTTCAGACCCCGATAGTCAATGCAGGGTCTCAGGGTCTTGTCCTTCTTCGCCACAAAAAAAAAAACCCTGCTCCTGCGGGTGATGTGGAAGGACGAATAATTCCCGCAGCCAGAGAGTCATTGACGTAGGTCTCCATGGCCTTCCTCTCCGGTGCCGAAAGCGAGTACAACCGGGCCTTGGGTGGGACTGCGCCTGGATGTAGCTCAATGGCGCAGTCATAGGGCCGATGAGGTGGGAGAGATGTCGCCTTAGCCTTGCTAAACACCTCCTTAAAGTCCAAATACTCCGCCGGAACCCCTGTGACATCCGGAACCAGGTTCATATCCACAGATAGTTGAGGTGCGGCGGCCTGCTTGAGACAAACCTGATGACAGGAAGAACTCCAACCTAGGATGGACCCAGTTGCCCAGTCAATGTTCGGGTTGTGGCGGCGGAGCCACGGATAACCCAAAATCAGAGGGATTTGGGGGGACCGTAGCACATGAAACCGGATTGTCTCATGGTGGTTCCCCGACATGAGCATACGGACCGGTGTCGTCTGGTGTGTCACTGTTCCCAGCAGGTGACCATCCAAAGCATTAGCCGGTACCGGCTGGAGCAGCCGAACCTGTTGGATGCCCAGCTGTCGTGCGAGCTCCTCGTCAATGATGCTAACATCTGATCCGGAGTCGATAAAAACAGCCAGAGCCTGAGATTTGCCTGTCAGGAGGAGTCGAGCATGGCACAAGGGTCTTAGATTGGGGATCAGCTCAGAGGTTTGGCCCCCCAGTATACTCCTCATTACTGATGAGCTCTGTCTTTTACCTCTTCGACGTACTTCCCTCTCCTCAGAGGTAAGACTGGTACGACCCACTTGCATGGGCTCGACCTCGTACCGTGAGTCAGAGTAGGAGTGGGAACTCTCCGCCGAACCCGGAAGTCGAAATCTCCCGGAAACCGGAAGTTGTTGTCGCGAGCAGCGGCCCGCCGCTCGCGTCTGTTGCTCTCCTCTCCGAGTCTGGATTCGTCCGTCAATCCGAGAGGTGAGCTCTATCAACCCATCCAAGGAAGCAGGGAGATCATAGGAAACCAGCTCATCTCTCATATAATCCGCTAATCCTCTCAGATATGCGTCACACTGCGCCGGCTCATTCCAGCTGCTGCGACGGCTACTGGTGCGGAAGTCAATAGCGTAATCCACCACCGTGCCGGAACCCTGGCACAAACTCAGCAGGCCTCCAGCAGCGTCGGGACCCAGACGAACGGGACCGAACACCTTCCGCATCTCCGCGGAAAAGGCAGCAAACGAGGCGCAGGCTGGTCAGGGACAGGCAGGGTCGAAACCGGGAGAGCAATCTGAGGAGTAGTGCGGGAAAGACAAGCATGCTGCGAAGTACGATCTGGCACTGAGGTGAAGGTGAAGTGGGCCTAAATACTACTGGAGCTGATGGGTGTAACAGAGTGAGAGAGAGAGAGACAGGGTGTGACTACCAGGTGACTAAGGAATGATAATGCAGAAAATAGGTGAGTGAGAAAGCAGACTGTGACAAAGAACTTTATTTGGGAAAATGAATATGGTCACTTTGAAGAGTCAAAACTGTTCTTGGCTTTGTTATGTTCATAGTAGTAATGCTCATGTCATTTGCTCACTACTAGTCTTTTTTTTACCACCAGGTGTGCAAAAACTACAGGTACATTTAATATATATATATATATTATATTATTATCGGTTATCGGTATCGGTATCGGTCTTGAGAAGCAGGACGTTATCGGTATCGGTTTAAAAAAAAACAATATCGTGCATCCCTAGTACTTGTTTAACTTTTGTCCAGTTTCTGAACAGATATGAGGAGCTGTGATCTCTGTGTGCTAACTGCTAACAGCTAATGGCTGATGTTTTCTGGTTGAACGTCAGTAACGGCAGGCTGAGATCCTCACCGCTGATTGGCTTCCGCGAGAACACGTCACGTGAATTTGACGCTCGAGTTGAAAAAATTGAACTCTCGCGTTTGACGCGGCACCGTTCAATCACCTCAATCGCGTGATTCGCGCCGCGTCCACCGCTTCATGCTCGCCGTCGGAGCGAATTCGCGTCTGTCCACGTCTCT
Source organism: Harpagifer antarcticus (assembly GCA_902827135.1). Lineage (NCBI taxonomy): Eukaryota > Metazoa > Chordata > Actinopteri > Perciformes > Harpagiferidae > Harpagifer > Harpagifer antarcticus. The sequence continues at coordinate 950,362 of CADEHL010000877.1, read as the reverse complement.
GCATTGACTTTAAATGTAATCGCGCCGCTCCCAAACATCGCATCGCGTCCGGCTTGAACGCAGCATTAGAATGTTGCAGGTAAAACGTTCCACCTTTGTTAACACATCACATTAAAGGAACATTTTATGAAACCCTTTTGTCATCTCAGGCCTCAATAACATCCTGAAAACATTTTCAGAATGTTGCTTGGAGAATGTTCTTCATTTGTTATCATGTAACATTGAGGGAACGTTTTATAAAGAACATTGTTAATGTGTTACCCCAACAACGTCCAAAACACATCCTTAGAATGTTGCAGGCAAAGCGTTCCACCTTTGTTAACATATCACATTAAAGGAACGTTTTATAAAAAAACTTTCTGTCATCTCAGGCCTCAATAACATCCTCAAAACATCCTCTGAATGTTGCAGTTAAAACGTTATGTCTTAGTTAACCTTAAACCTTATAGGAACATTATTTGAAAAAATAAACATTCTAAAAAGGTTCTTTGAACATCAGATTAAAACGTTTATTTAAAACCTTATTAGAACCTGTAGGTAACGTTAGCCAAAGTTGTGAGAACGTTCCCCGTTTACTGGGTAACCTGTTACAAAATACCGATACAAATAATTTTAAGAAAGTAGTTTGACAATATGGAAGCAGTTTTAGGTACTTTGTAAGACACTCGGTTGATTAGTAGTACATCATATCATACAAGCATATTAAGCTTATTTTTGTACGTAATAATAACAACCTAATAATGAGTTTAAAACAAATTTAGAGGAGTACAAAATAAAGTAAACTATACTTCAGTAAAAAACTACTTAAGTATGGAACTCGAGATTCTTAGGATTTTAAGATACTCTTTTCTTTCCTTTAAAATGCTGCTGGCCATTTCCAGCAGTTTAAGCATGTTGTTCTGACTGAACATGTTTATAATATGTTTGGGAATTCTCACTTTTGTGCAGATGAATGTTTGTGAGCTTTTATTGTGTGTGCAGAGAAGTGAGAGATAGAGAGATGCAGAGTAGAAAAAACAACACTATCAAAGGAGGGCTTCAAAGACCATCAGCTGCGTCTCCTGGGTAATTTGCCATCCTGCATTCTTTCCACTTCAAAGGGGCCGTTGTGTGTTGGAATACTGCAAGTGGGAGAGAGAAAAGGGGGGAGTGGAGGGGATGGAGCAAGGGGGAGAATCTGATTTCTCTAATAAATGCTGACACCAGGCCTGTTTGATATTAGATTCAGGGAACAGTTTGATTTGTTATCGCCTTTGACGTCCTTCAGAGAGGTAGGCTGAGCGCCGCCACGAGAGGACGAATGTCCAGCTGTAAAGACGAGCATTAAGGAGCTATTGATTAGAGTCTCTGTCTGACTCTGAGTCTGGCTCTCCTGCACACACCTCACTACAACACCAACAACTCAATGCGCCTAAAAACTTTTTAAGCGTCCGATAATTCAATTTGATTACACTTCAATGTGGCTCGATACAGTGTGACTCAGCACTTCTAATAGATCACAGTTTGGGAGAAATAAACTCAGAGGAAAAAGTAAGATAATGTTCACATTTATGATAACATAGTTTGGAAAAAGTAAAGTAAGAAATAATCAGTGGTCTCAGAGCTGGAGAGCAGCAGGGAGCATTCTGAAGCCCACCCCAGATTGCAAGTGAGGAGAGGAAGAGGGAACTCTCGGGGGTCCGCAGAATACCTATCAGGACGCTTCACAGCTGCAGTTTTGCATATTTGCCTGCTCTTATAGAAGTTTTCTGGTAGTGGTTTTATGCTTACAGTTTGCAGACGGGCTTTGGTGCAATGTAGAGTTCTCACACTGGATGTAAAACCCACCAATATCTGGAGTTAATGTACAAACTGCATTCATTTATAGTCCAGGAAATGCTACGATGGCCAACAGGTGCAAACACGTTGGCCAACTTTAGAATCCCCGAAGGCCAACAAGTGCTCCGGTCCTAGACGTTTAGTAAACGCTGCACATTTGTTGTCATGTTGGTGAAGATGTGTTTTGGCACATTTGTGATTTTGTGTTTGCATGGTGTCTAAAGCTGCAGACGTTTCTCCTAATGGAAATATTTTGGGCCACTTGCAGCTGTCAGCCACCGTGCAATGCTATGTGACATGTATAGTGTACGCTGATGACTATAAAATGGATATAAAGGGATATGGTCAATTTTTTACGGTTTACAAAATATACAATACATGTCACTTGTTAGATGCTTTTATCCAAAGCGACTTTCATACTGAATACTGTGGGCAATCCCTAATTTTGGGGTGAAGTGTCTTGCCCAGGGACACAACAACATGCTGGCTGCAGTGGGGTTTGAACCTGTGACACCCTGATCTGAACACCAACGCACAACCCACTACACCACACGCCACCCTATACAATTAATACAAAGCCGGAAAAGGTCTGGTCAACAGAAACTGTACCTAAAATGAATTTTTTTTTGGTCTTTCCACTGTTCCAACACTCTTGTTTTGGGAACATACCACAGAAGAAAAACAGAAAGTCATACACGTCCTTTGGTAATTGGAACGGAGTCTGTGGCCTTTTTCTTAAACAATTTTTTTCATGTTTGAATATAAATAAACACCTTATTTTTGGTGGGAAAAGTTCACTACTGTCAATGATTCAGCATTCTTGACAAGCATATTGAAAAAGGGAGGATTGAGAAGATCTTGATTTATTGAGGCATTGTAGCTCGTTAGTGCCTGATGAGGAAATTGGAGATTATCCTCGCAAAAAAAAGTGCCTGTCATGGGAAAAAAAAGGTGGAAGTATAATGTTATAAAAGCAGGTAAACCTGAAGGTTGGGATGGTTTTATGGGTCAGTCAATTGTGAGAATTCATGCAACAATTTCTTAAAACCTTGAACACATGGTGCCCAAAATAAGTCATGAGTCATTTTTATGTACTATAATTAGATTTGCCTGATTTGAACAATTTAGTTTTGGTCCTAACAATCCTCGACTATAATGACTTGTTGGCCAATATTTCTTCAGTACAACTACCACCATCTTCCGAGGTTATTGTTTGTCTTTAGGGTTTTCTAACTGCAAAGTTATCCGTTAACAGCTTCTGTTACATCTGCCCTCATATTTACTTCTAGCACTATGTCAGACTGCAGCCTGCACTCTCATGATCTCTGCTTGTGTCTTAATAAAGGAAACATTCAGAGCTCCATTAAAAAGGCGTTTATGTGGGCAGCTCCATCTGCTTAGACTGAACTACAACATTTATTTAGAACACAGTCACAGACTTCTAAAGGAGTTTAATGTGAAAGTGAAAATGCTCTTGTTTGTATTTTATTTATTTTTCTTCCTCCTTTTCCTACTGTAGATATTGTTCTAGCGTCGGTTTAAATATGCCGTTTGAGAGAGCTCTCTTAAGAAAATGCCTTAAATGAAAGTCGAATTAAATATTGTTTAAAAATATCTATATTTTCATTACATTTGAGATAAACTTATTTTTTACTTCCTCAATTGGGCTGTGAAATCATGCCCTTCTATTTCCGTGTATGTTTTACCAACACGTTCTCACTCCCAACACGTCACATGTTGACGGTCGGTCAGGGCCCCTCCCCGTCACTCTATTACGGACAGGGTACCCCTTGAGAGTCAGTTTTCAACGGGCAGGGTGTCCCATAGACCTTCATAGACCTCCCATAGCGTTGATAATAGACGCCATGAGCGTTGATAATAGACGCCACTCCCCGACGGTCAGTTGTTATTGTCAATATTAATATAATAATTATTTATTTTTTAATAGTAACACTCGATTTCACCGATTTTCTTGTTGCCCCAGCTGGTCGACACCTCTTTTAGCAGAAACAAAGGCTACATTCATGTATTAAATCGCCAGGCAACGCAATAATTTACAAACTCTTCAACTACAACCCTAATTATATATAAAAACATTTTAGAAGGTCTCACGAAATACTTTAATGTAAAATAAAATGTAAATGTGAAGGGATGTGTGTAATGTGGTGATTGACATTATTAACCCATGGATCTATGGGTTGGGGTATTGTTCCACACGGACATTTTAGTTAACCGGACTTCCTGTTGATGTGAAATCCGAAAACATTTTTTAAAAATAAATAATAATACTTTATTCCGAGTGTGCTTGCTTTTCTCTTTGGAGGTCATCACATAACGGCATTGTAATACACGGTTCGGCTGCATTAAATAATACATATCTGCCGTAGTTCGCTATTTATAGAGCCCTGCTGACAAGACTTCTAAACAAACAGGAAGAACTGCCGCCGAAACTGAATATGTGACGTGGATCATAAATATATCAGCAATTAAACAAAATCTTCAAGTTCTCTTCACAATATAAGTCTCCTTGCAGTATCAATACTAATTCGGCTGACTTTTATATTTGACCCAATCGGTATATTGGTATATGTACACCATAACGGTGCACAGCTGATAGAAAGGGACACCTGGTGGTTAAAGCACGTTATTGAAATGTTTTATTTTTATTATTAGATATTAATAGGAGACACAGACAGACAAATTAATAAAGCTTTATTTAAACATTAAAGAATACTTTAGGTTAAGGTCTTATTTTGAATAAGAAATAAGCTTTGGGGGGATACATATTAAAACCCTCTATGGCATGACTTTTTATTTTGGGAGGAAAATGTTTCACCATTAGGAGCTTAGCGGTCCCTGATATTATATCAATTATAAAATGTGACCCCCCCTCACGCCTCAACCAGGGGTTGGTTTGTTGCCTCAGGGCAACAATGTGCTACGAGGGTATTGAAACACCAAGGATTTCTACAATTCAGAAGAAATTGAAAAAACAACTCTATATGAATCCAAAAGGTTTTTTCTTTGTGTGTGTGTGTGTGTGTGTGTGTGTGTGAGTGTGTGTGTGTGTGTGTGTGTATGTGTGTGTCTGTGTGTCTGCATGTGTGTGTGTCTGTGTGTGTGTTTGTGTGTCTGTGTGTATGTGTTTGTATGTCTCTGTGTGTGTGTGTGTGTGTCTGTGAGTGGGTGGGTGTGTGTCTGTGCGTGTGTGTCTGTGTGTCTGTGTGTATGTGTTTGTGTGTGTATATATGTGTGTGTGTGCGTGTCTGTGTTTATGTGTGTGTCTGTGTGTGTGTGTTTCTGTGTGTATGTGTTTGTATGTCTCTGTGTGTGTGTGTGTGTGTGTGTGTCTGTGCGTGTGTGTATGTGTGTGTTTGTGTGTGTCTGTGTGTATGTATGTGTGTGTGTCTGTGTGTGTGTGTGTGTGTGTGTGTGTGCGTGTGTGTGTCTGTGTTTGTGTATGTGTGTATGTGTTTGTATGTGTGTGTATCTGTGTGTGTTTCTGTGTCTGTGTGTGTGTGTGTCTATGTGTGTGTGTCTGTGTGTATGTGTGTGTCTGTCTGTGTGTGTCTGTCTGTGTGTGTCTGTGTGTATGTGTCTGTGTGTGTGTCTGTGCGTGTGTGTGTGTGTGTGTGTCTGTGTTTGTGTCTGTGTGTGTGTTTGTATGTGTGTGTCTGTGTGTGTGTTTGTATGTGTGTGTGTGTGAGTGTGTGTGTCTGTGTGTGTATCTGTGTGTGTTTCTGTGTCTGTGTGTGTTTCTGTCTGTGTATGTGTGTGTGTGTGTGTGTGTGTGTGTGTGTGTGTCTATGTGTGTGTGTCTGTGTGCCTAACCCTATCTTGACCTTCACTGTCCTCACTGTCAGACGGAATAGCCCTAACAGCCTGATCGTGTCCCTTCTGCCCATAACATGTTTTGATGTCCATGTCCTGTAAATCAGTAGAGGTAAAAACATTGATTAGGTTCATCATTTTACAGCTGAGCACATTTGCATGATATTGCCTGGAAAAAAGTGGTCAAGTGGCACAGTGTTGCCCTGAGGCAACGAACAAAAAAACATAGTTTTAGCTCATTAATAAATACATAATAAGTCTTTAAACAATCAAATATACTTCTTTACGTATTCATGCACATGCATGTATTTTTTATTTTAAGTTGTGTACATTTCTAATATGTTAAAAAGTTAAATGTATCTTACCAAGTGGTGGCCCTGAGTCCCCTACAGTTTTGCTTGCAGAAAGGACTGCTCCACCCCCAGACAAAATGCCACACCCATATAATTCCCTCATTTTATTGGACACCAGCATGTCAGGTGACATTGTGTATATTTAAAAAAATAAAAATATTTAGATGGCCAGTGTGAGGTCGAAAAAAGTGGTTTGTTGCCTGAGGGCAACACTATGCTGTAGAGGGTTAAGCCTGACAAAGTACTAATATATTGCTTTCCTGCAATGTTAACTACTGCATGTTTAAGCACTTATTTTAACTGATATTATACATATGTATTATACTCTTATAAGATGTATGTAGATAGTATAAGACATGTGCAGAATATGACAGTTTAATGGTGGAGGTATACACACATATTGATAGATGTCTTGTAATGCACTGTTGAGGAACCTGTGACCCTAGTTTTTCATCTCCGGCCTTGTCAGGTATTGAACATTCAATAAATAAAGAACACAAAATTATTAAATATAAAACACAGAATTTGTGTGATTAAACTAAATGATTTACAAATAAACACCACTGCATATTTACAACTGTTACACATGCTGATGTAACGCAAATGTTTCCAACACATTTATTAATTATATGTTTTAAATTTGAGTGTTTCCTATCCCCTAAACGTCCAGGGATGTACACAGTTTAATACTGGCAACTTCTTATTATGGGAAATACGAAAACGTCTTTTAAAACTACAATTCTCAGCAGAGACGTGCCATAGAGCATGTTGCAAAACACACAATAGCCATCATGTGTAGTTCTGGGGACGGGGTGGGGGGAGGGGGGGACGGGGTGGACCCGTTCAAATCCAGTTTTGGACATTCTGCCGTGGATCCATCCCATTTCAAAGTGCTGTTCGACGCTCGGTGTAACTCTCGGCGCACACTCAAACATCCAATCACAGAGCTTGAGGACTATCACGGGGTTTGTCAAGCGAAGCGGAGAGAATACTTACTTCCGGGTGTAAAATTCTCTAAAGCAACTACTATGAGCTGCTCCGACCCTCGGTCCTGACGGACTCCAACTTGTGTTTATTAATCAAAAAAATAAATAAACACAAGGATAATGATGTGTGATTGTTGAGTAAATAACAGTGTGTGGTTTAGAAAATAATACAAAATTAGAAGGAAAAAAAGATGAAACAATACAGATTTCAGTATTCTGAGCCCCAACTCTCCCCATAACTGACGGCAACAAAAGTCCTACATTATTCAATTAAAATAAAGAAGTAAAAATAAGTGTGGCTTGATATTGAGTAAGAAAAAGGTTGATAAACTCTGTGAGAATGGATCTGCGGAGAGCATTTTGCCGCGATCCCAACTCGTCTACTACATACGTTCAGGGAGCTCTATGCAAGTCAATGGGACGCCCTGCCCATTGAAAACTGACTCTCAAGGGGTACCCTGTACGTAATAGAATGACGGGGAGGGGCCCTGACCGACCATCAACATGTGACGGGTTGGGAGTGAGAACGTGTTGGTTTTACAGTATATTTGAATCTGAGCATACTGTTGGTGAAGCATGAACCAGTTCTATGTTTTAAAAATCAGCATCAAGTGCTAAGTACATAAGAATATAATTCTCAGTATAGTCATTGAAGAACTTTGCTTTGCATCTCAGGGTTCAGGCTGGTTTTATTCGGCAGGCAAAGACTTTCAGAATGAATCAACTTTATATTTTAGTTCAATGTGATCACATGTCTAGCTTTCATTGTTTCCCACTAGGTTCAGAAATATTTTGTATCTTTGACGTCTTAGCTCCTTGCATGGTGAATGTTGTGAAATGGTCCAGAACAGAACTACTCGGTTAGGTTTGGAAAAAGATCATGAGCTGGATTAAAATAACTCAGAAGTTACATCATGGGACAACTTTTGGATTTCATAAGGGATTTGAACGCTTGTCCCCTTGGTGTGAGTCCTGTGTTTGTTCATCCAGACTTTAGCAGATCTTCACCGTTAGTTATAAACTTATGATTGTTCATTGCTCTGAGCGTGTGTCTAATATAGACACTGAAATGTGTTCTGTGCATAGATAGGAAAACACAGATAGCCTCAGCCCAGGGTCTGTATGTGTACACCTTGTGAGTGAGACCAGTCATATTTTTTGGTAATACTACACACACAGTACAAGTCAAGTTTTTACAAAAGGCAAGTACACACATTCATACCTTTAACACACACACACACACACACACGCACACACACACACACACACACACACACACACACACACACACACACACACACACACACACACACACACACACACACACACCAAAGTGGATGTAACACCTGCCGTGACACCGTCTTCCCCACATCCACACTTACTGATTATTCTGCAGGATGATTGATGTATCTCACACCACTGCAGTTTGCATGAATATGTAAGCAGCATCGCCATTGATCTATTGATGCATGGGATTGTTTAATGAATATGCAAAGCAGCACTATCGATGAAGTCACAGGTGTGAGCTTCCTGCTGTCCGGTCGGGACACTGGAGGCGTGTAAATGAGATGAAATCAGTACATCAGTGCTAACACTACCTGTACCTGTGTCAGCTGAAAAACACCCCATCATGCCACCCTCAAATCTCCCTCCCTGCTCATTAGCGCTGGGTTTGGAACAAAGAGCCATCTGGAAATGGCTAGCTGCCAGCTCAGGTGGGCCTTCACACAGAAAAAACAGCTTCTCTTCAACATCTGTCTGATCAAAGATGTTTCTGTTTACCCCCTTAAGTCCCCCTCTCTGCTTCCTTCTCTTTAACTCCTACCGCCCAAACTTCCCATACATTAGAAAGGAAGCAGATTAAATCCAGCTCCCTCCTCCTTCTCCGTCGTGTATCTCTCCACCTCTTTGTCACTTCGCAGCTCCTCTCTCTACCCTCAGGGTGTCATGCATTCGCCCCGAGTGCTTTGTTTTCAGTTTGGAACTTTTTTGATAATTGTTTCCCTGTATGTATAATGAGGGAGACATGTTTTTGGGGGAATATTCGCTCTGCTTTGCATCTCTTGACAAATATATCACTCTTCATTTTTCAATAATTATTTCCCTCTTTGGGTTTTAAAGAGACCCTATTATGTTTTTTGGGGTGTTACTTTTCCTGTAGTGTGTTATATATGTTGTCGTGCATGTGAATGGTCTGCTAAGGCAAAATCCCAAAGTTCCCTCCAGAGGGACTTTCTGAAACGCCTCCATTGGACTCCTTTGTTTACTTTCGGAACATAGTGACACCACTATGTAACACCTGCACTTCTATTGGCTAGCGCTCCAACCTATTGTACATGATAGGCTAAGGGGCGGGACATCTCTAAGCGGTTGACCAATCACAACAGAGCCGGGCAGCTAACCAGAGGACAGAGGGTGAAAAGAGGTGCTGCAGCACAGGCAGTATGAGAAAAATAAGTAGCTTTTTGAACATTAAAGCATGGAGACATGTCACAGTGAAGACACTACATACTGATATACACCTGAACATCAGCAGGAGAGGACTCTTTAAAGTAGAGACACTACATACTGATATACACCTGAACATCAGCAGGAGAGGACTCTTTAAAGTAGAGACACTACATACTGATATACACCTGAACACCAGCAGGAGAGGACTCTTTAAAGTAGAGACACTACATACTGATATACACCTGAACATCAGCAGGAGAGGACTCTTTAAAGTAGAGACACTACATACTGATATACACCTGAACATCAGCAGGAGAGGACTCTTTAAAGTAGAGACACTACATACTGATATACACCTGAACACCAGCAGGAGAGGACTATTTAAAGTAGAGACACTACATACTGATATACACCTGAACATCAGCAGGAGAGGACTCTTTAAAGTAGAGACACTACATACTGATATACACCTGAACATCAGCAGGAGAGGACTCTTTAAAGTAGAGACACTACATACTGATATACACCTGAACATCAGCAGGAGAGGACTCTTTAAAGTAGAGACACTACATACTGATATACACCTGAACATCAGCAGGAGAGGACTCTTTAAAGTAGAGACATTACATACTGATATACACCTGATCATCAGCAGGAGAGGACTCTTTAAAGTAGAGACACTACATACTGATATACACCTGAACATCAGCAGGAGAGGACTCTTTAAAGTAGAGACACTACATACTGATATACACCTGAACATCAGCAGGAGAGGACTCTTTAAAGAAGAGCCACTATATACTGATATACACCTGAACATCAGCAGGAGAGGACTCTTTAAAGTAGAGACACTACATACTGATATACACCTGAACATCAGCAGGAGAGGACTCTTTAAAGTAGAGACATTACATACTGATATACACCTGATCATCAGCAGGAGAGGACTCTTTAAAGTAGAGACACTACATACTGATATACACCTGAACATCAGCAGGAGAGGATTCTTTAAAGTAGAGACATTACATACTGATATACACCTGATCATCAGCAGGAGAGGACTCTTTAAAGTAGAGACACTACATACTGATATACACCTGAACATCAGCAGGAGAGGACTCTTTAAAGTAGAGACACTACATACTGATATACACCTGAACATCAGCAGGAGAGGACTCTTTAAAGTAGAGACACTACATACTGATATACACCTGAACACCAGCAGGAGAGGACTATTTAAAGTAGAGACACTACATACTGATATACACCTGAACATCAGCAGGAGAGGACTCTTTAAAGTAGAGACACTACATACTGATATACACCTGAACATCAGCAGGAGAGGACTCTTTAAAGTAGAGACACTACATACTGATATACACCTGAACATCAGCAGGAGAGGACTCTTTAAAGTAGAGACACTACATACTGATATACACCTGAACATCAGCAGGAGAGGACTCTTTAAAGTAGAGACATTACATACTGATATACACCTGATCATCAGCAGGAGAGGACTCTTTAAAGTAGAGACACTACATACTGATATACACCTGAACATCAGCAGGAGAGGACTCTTTAAAGTAGAGACACTACATACTGATATACACCTGAACATCAGCAGGAGAGGACTCTTTAAAGAAGAGCCACTATATACTGATATACACCTGAACATCAGCAGGAGAGGACTCTTTAAAGTAGAGACACTACATACTGATATACACCTGAAAATTAGCACAATAGGGCCTCTTTAACTTTTAGACACATAGAGGAGAAACAATTCTCATAGAAACTTCTTACATTATCAGCTA